>JAODTR010010010.1:0-29347 GCA_025399935.1 Amblyopsis rosae | reverse complement strand
GTCCCTTGCTGAAGCTGCTGCCCCCGCGACCCGACTCCGGATAAGCGGATGAAGATGGATGGATGGATGGATGGTTTATATACAGAAACTAAAATATTTCTGTTGGAACAGTACATTCCATGATAAATTCAACTAAATTCCTGAACGCTATTGGGAATCCACCAGGAGAGGTGCTATAAATGTTTGCTTTTGCAAATGATTTGTGGAGTTTTTGGATTTGTGTCTAGATTCTTGAGAGCATGATCAATGCTTTCAGAAAATGTGTGTAAGCAATTAAGGAAACGATGTTAGAACCAGTCAAATTGTTTTACCAAAAATACAGTAGATTAACTATAAATGTCTGTGCGCCCTCTTGTGGTGGCTAAAGAACATGAAACGTTTGTGGTTTATTGCAATGTTTGAAATGCTCTATTTACAGTTTACTCAATCACAGTTCCTGGAACAAGTCACAATATTATAGAAATGTGGGACTTTGTAAAATCACAGTACCTACTGATTTATCCAGATAACCCTTTCAGCAACACACTGGCGTGAGAACTAAACATTATACTTTGTATGTTTTGGTGAAAGTAAATGACCTTTTAGAAAACCTGTAAGGACATTTATATGCACCATAATATACCCAATATCCCCAATATATTAAATACAATAAACTGCATGCAATGGACTAATGTCTAGATCATTTCAGGGTAAGACTATTGAACCATGAGCCATAATTGAAAATTGGAAATGGCAGACAATTGTAGATACTTTCTATGAATGTGCCAGAGCATTTGCAATTTGTTCAAAAGAATGAGAAATTGGTTTTATTAAGTGACTTGATCATGTCGACGTTGAGCAAGTAGTTTTGAGAATTTCAATTCTAATCTGAGAAATGTATGACTGAGATACATTTCTCTGAGAAGTGTAGTCTCTTATGAGATTATAAAGAAAAATGTCCTCACTCTCAATCTATTGCATATTTTAGTTCCAGGTTCCAGTTCAAGATGTAAGTGGCAGGAGCAAAACAACAGTAAACAAAATCACACACCTATACACAGAGCAAACTCAAAAAGTACCTCACTATATTAAAGTAAAGTGCTTCAGGGACATTAACCCTTTCTCCACGGCTCAGCCATGTACAGTTGTGTGTGTCAGATGAGCTAAGATTAAATATAGGCTCCTGGGAGTGCATAGTGCACTTCCTATTTTGCATGACTTATTAAGTATTTAGTAAGACCATACATGTCCAGTTCTGTACAAATAAATAAAAATCCCTCACGGTTAAAGTAAAGCACTTATTTTTCTTTCTTTTGGTGAAATGTTTATTATGACATTACTGGCAAATGGAGTAACACCACACTCACCCTACAGTATATAGAACCTCAGTAACTAACGCACTGGATACAAGATAGGTTGTGCTGTTGTTGCTGCTACTGTTGCTGCTGCCCTTTATCAACACAGGTAACAGGATGAGGGTGTTTGTTCAGGGTGAACTGTTGTATATTATACAATATATATGACTGTGTGTGTGCGCGTGTGTGTGCGTGTACACGTGTGCGCAGTCTTCCTGGTGGACCTGTTAGGGAACATGTCAAACCACTGTATATACAACTCTATCAAGACAGGATCATTAGGCCGTCAATAACCACATTTGGGACCTTACATGCTTTGTATTCTGTAATATGCTCCATCATGTCAGATGGACGACAGTGAATAGACTGGTAGAGTTCATGCACTTGCATGTCCAATTACAATATTTGGGACTAGAAGTATACTTACTAGAATGTTTATTATTATTATTATTGTTATATGTTATTAAGGGAAGTATGGTTAAGGAATTTTACAGACGGAAAAACCATCTGATTCCACATTACATTAGAGTAGAACTACTTTTGATTACACATTTAAATAGTCAATATGTACATTTAGCTGGTCTAAATTTATTTATTTTAAAATATCTTTAGAATAAAGAGAAATCTGTCTTTGTCTGAAATACCATAGTGTATATCTACCTATACAAGAGATTTGATCATTCTGCATCCAATTTTGCTGTCTCGCGCCACAACTGCGTGTGTGTGCGAGGTATAGACATACAGTCATATAACAGTTATGTAACAAATAATACAATCAAAACATTGGGTTTGGAGTTGAAAACCTGAATGAAAATAGCTAAACTGGGTTCAAACTCTCCAAACCTCTGCTAATAAATACACCGTCAGGAATAACTGCAGATGCTCCGTTGACATGTACACAACACCAATTCAAAAACCTGTGCAATGAGGGCCATTAAAGACCCCTGTCTTCACAAATCTCCAAGTCTATACTTATCTCTTCGACTGCCCCTGAGTGAGAACACACACAGACAGAAACACACACACTGACACACTCACACACACACACACACACACACAGCAGGTGAGAGACCCCCGGAGCCGGCCCTAGTGTTGGGCCCTATTTGCATTTTAAATACTTGCCCACTGGGCTGACCGCAAGCAAGCTGAGCCAACGCTTGTGTTCACAGTGCAGCACAGTGCAGCTAATCTACACACTTAAGGTGCGATTGTCTCTTAAGGGCAGAGGAATGGGTGAAGAGAAATGGGGATTTTGCAGTGAGAAGGTATAGATAGGCTTACGTTTATGATGCACAAAATGGCGATTTCAATGTTTTTGATTGAACGCAAATTAAAAAGAGCCTTTGTATAAATTGTGATTAAGATTAATCGCACAAGTAGCTAATTATAAATAATGTGTATGACTTAAAACTACAGTCGTACATGCTCCTGTATTGTGGTTGTGTGTGTTTCCTCTAAAAACAACCTAATTTCTTCCCTACCTTGTCTGAATCACAGCTGGAGGTAAGGTACATTCTCCACTCAAAGTAACTTGCTTTCTTTAACCGTTGTTACGAAATAGCTACAGTTAAACACGAACACACATGCACACGCACGCGCACACGCACACACACACACACACACACACTAGAAAGGAAAATAACTCAAACACGTATTGTTTACACAGTCTAATACACAATATATGTCTCTAGACACAATATCTCCAAATGCAATGTAGGCAAATATGTGACCCCCAACACACACACACACACACACACACTATCAACTGATAGGCTTTAGGTCAAAGCCTTAAACCCAAGTGCATGGAGTGGACACACTAGTGGGAAACAAATGCTATATGCTAATGCTAGTGTGTGTGTGCATGCGTGCTTATGCATGTGTGTGTGTGTGTGTGTGTGTGTGTGTGTGAGTGTGTGTGTTTGTATGTATGCTTGGACACACTAGTGGGGGGGAAATGCTATTGTCCCCTAGTGTGTGAATGCATGTGTGTGTGTGTGTGTGTGTGTGTGTGTGTGTGTGTGTGTGTGTTTGTATGCTTGGACACACTAGTGGGGGACAAATGCTATTGTCCCCCACTAGTGTGTGTGTATGTGTGTGTATGCATGTGTGTGTGGACAAGCGTGTCATTCAGACGGCCAAGTGCTGGTGTCTAGGAGGCTGGGTATCGGCATTGGGATAGCCGTGCACGTTCAGAACAAAGGGCCTTGATGACTAAACCCCTGCAGAAGGCCAGAGGGCTGAGAGGTGTTAAAAGTGATACGCTGCAGATCGGGACAGACCTGCAAACCAGAGATCTTACTGCACTTTGCTGAACGCTCCACACCCCTGTCTGCATCCAAACACTAATCCACGAATGCATTTTCCCTGTGTCTCTAACAGCCCACCCACTGAGAGCATACAGAGAGTTACAGTTATTAGGTCATTTATTAAAGAAAAAATGAATAACTTCATCATTATTGGGATTAAAGACATTCTGTGGTGGATTGGGCCATTTAAATACAGTTCTGTTCGCTCCTATTAGTGAGAAAGTTAATTTGATTAACAGACTGATTAGTTGGTTAAAAATAACCAACAAATGCAATCAACAGGTACTTGACAAATAACCTTGGAAATGAACTAGTGACATGAAGTTTGGTGGGCAAAAAAATACAAAGTAAAAATCTCAAACGCTATGAAGCCAAGGCGCCAATACTTGTGACTTGTCGTAAGGCCCTTTTTTTCTGGCGAGTGGCGAATGCCTGTGACACATTGGCTTTTGTTAACACTTCACATTGAAATTGACCCTGGCTTTCCTATTTCAGGGGGGCAGGGGGTGTTTCTTAACCTGGAGACAAAAAGCGAATAGGCGATTGACAATTTCCTGGAGGGTGGTGCTGCTTATCACTCCTAAATCGCCAGTCTGTCTTCTGTAGACACAATCGGATCGACAACGCACACCATGGACTAAACTCCGCGAAGCTCAAATATTTCCAACGTTACGCCGGTAATTCGTTCTTGAGTGACTGTATTTCAAACGCCAGGTTTTATCTGAAGTTTCAGGTGAGGTTCATGATTTAAATATGGCGTTTAGTGATTAGATAGGCTTATTATTTAGACTACAACATATTGTTGAAGAAAAACAAACAAACAAACAAATCTCCATTCCAAACTAGTGTTTTAGTCTAATTTAAATATATCATGGAGTATTAAACATTTGCATCCTATAACCAATTGTGTTATACTAGTATACTTTACCCAACTATAAAATGTATTGGACCAATTTTATTTAATAGCTATAGCCTAATATTTGTTACATTTGGGTTTTGCATATTGTGTACAACTGTATACTATTCGTCAGCTATTTCGTTATTTTTATTTTTTTCTCAAAGCAACGCAAAGCAATTTGACTGATGAAAAACACAATTATTGCTCTTGATCAAAATGTCTTTATGTAATTCTATGTACAGCTCTGGAATAATATATAATCTGTACATTTGTGTGCATGCTATCATTTCAATGCCTCCACAAAACATATAATTTTAAACTTCTCTAATGCATTGTGCCTTATTATCTTCACTGGCTTGTTTGGTTCCTCAAGGTATGATTCAGAGGAGTCAAGTGGTTCTGTCTGTTCTGGGAGAGCTCCAGGATGCCACCGAGAACTCTGGCCTGGACACCCTGACCAGAGTGGCACTGGATGTGGAACAGGTCCTTGCTCCATTCAAGCTTCCCAGCTCCCCCTGCCAGGATTTCCCAGAGTGGACGGGCATCGACGACACAGCCCACAGCCTGTACCCGGCCGACGCCCCCGCAGAGCTTCTGCCCCTGTCGTGTGAGGGTGAAGGGAACCTGCTGTTTGATGCAGCCAGCATGTTGCTGGTGGGAACCCCCAGACTGAGTCTGGAGCTGCAGGCAAGCGCTTACTGTTTATTGTTTACCTTTTTATTACTGCCGGCACCAGCATACAATAACTTGTTAACAATGCTGCAAACATGCTGCTGAGAAACTGCTGTTTTGGAGAATGAGCCACCTATTTTTAGTATAGTATGCAGGGTACAATGCTAAATAATATATGCAATATTATTATGGTGTCAATTGCTATTTTGGAATATCATTTAAAAAAAAAAACAACTTTTATTTATTAACGTTTATTTCCTTTCACTATTTAATAACCAAGCAGTATGTGTGGTGTTGTTATCCACAGGTTAGAACGGTGGTGGAGATGCTTATGTGGAAGAGATACTACATGTGCGGGATGATCGACTCCAAAATTATGCTCCAGGCAGCTCGCTTCAGCCTCTGTGCCGAGGAGACGGAAGACATGCTGAACCTGCCCATAGCGGTGTTGGAGGCCATCTTTGATGCCGACGTCAAAGCCTCCTGCTTCCCCGGCTCCTATGCCAACATGTGGCACGTATATGCCTTGTCTTCAGTCCTGCAGTGCAACATCTACTCCATCTACCCCATGTTCAACCTCAAGATCCGGCCGTACTTCAACAGACTCATTCGTCCCAGGAACTGTCCAAAGGACCCGGGCCCGGTCACCCTGCACATTATGTGGTCCGGCGACCTGCAAGCCGGGTCTGTGTTCAAACCCGATCATTTTGTGGCGTTAGTCCAGGCGAGGGGCCTCAAGTTTGGAAGCCCCAGCAGCGAGCGTGGGGCCCCGACCTCCAAAAGCCTGGATCTGCCCAACCAAGAGTCACAGGCGTCTTACTCCTGTCTGAAGGACAAGTACAACATCACCAAGCGGACTTTCTACCGCTGGAGGAGGCAGTCGCAGGAGCACTGCAAGAAGTCCACGGCAAGATACGAGGCCAAGCACTTCCTGCAGGCCTGCTACCTGGAAGGGAAGCTTGTCTCGCTGCACCAGTTCAAGGAGTTCTTCCCCGACATCTCCAGGTCGACCTACTACAACTGGAAGCACGAACTCATGGCGTCCGGAGGCACGTTCTCCGCCGCGTCCTCGGCCGGAGAGGTGAGTCCCGGCGAGAGCACGGAGCAGGAGGCGTGGTCGTCGCCCGAAGCCAAGCAGGGTGAGCCGGAACGCCACGACAGCGTGGCCAGCCTGTTTGGCCTCAACCTCGGGAAGCTGGAAGGAGAACGGGCCCAAAATGTGGTCCACATGCAGGAGGCCAAGCGCTGTCTGCAGAACTGCATTGCAATGAACGCCACCCTCCCCTTCAGAATCTTCAAGAGGAAGTTCCCCGGTATCTCCAGGTCGACCTATTACAACTGGAGGAGAGAGGCCATGTTGCTCAGCCGAGGCTACAAGCCCGTCATCGGGAGCAGCGGGGACAGCTCCGATGCCGACAAGAGCCCTGAAAACTTCACCCCCAAATTCCTGCCAAGCGCCAATCAGCCCACTGTTACCAGAGTGACGGCTTGTAGGCGAAACCACAGAAGTTTGCGGTTGGCCTACGTCACCAGGAAGCAGTTGAGGGACGCCGCCAAGATCCACATTCAGAAGTCAAAGTGGTCCCTGGCTAAGTTCAAATTAAAGTACCCGTCCATGTCCTCCTGTCTCTACTGGTTGTGGCGCAGACGTCACAGACCCAACAACAACAACAACAAGAAGAAGAAGGTGGTCGGCCATGTTGAAAAGCTTCATGTACCGCAGAGTCTCGACGTCAGGGCGGTGGAAGCGGAGGCTGAGATGATTGATCGGGGTAGGGTTGGGCCGAGCGTGATCTCCTTCGCCAGGGGTCCGGCGACGTTCAGCGCCCCCGCTGTAACCCCGCTCGATGCCAGCAAAGCACCGGTGGACGAGCACGTGTTTGTGCTGGATGTTGTGGCTCTGGCCAACTTCAAGGCCAAGGCCAAGTTGTTCCTGCAGCAGCGCTTTGAGGAAAAGTCCTTCCCCACATTCAAGGAGTTCAGATCTTATTTTCCCTTCACGCCACGCTCTACCTACTACATGTGGAAGCGAGCCCTGCATCACGGGGTGTCACTGGTGCACGGGTAACACCGCAGAGCTTATGCAGTGTCCGATAGCAAAGCCAAATCTCGCATGCTTGCATTTCCCTTATCTCTTCACTGAAACCGTCAGTTTACCTGTCTCCTGTCTAGTTTCCCTTATCTCTTCCCTGAAACCGTCCCGTGTACCTGTCTGCTGTTGCGGTTGGCTGTTCCATTACTGCCTTTGGCACGCTAGCACGTTGTTTTGAAGTTTAACTGTATTTTGAACACAGTGATATGGCCTTGTTCAGCTTTGAGTAAAGTCACACCTAATTGCGTGTTCTCCAGTCCTGCTCCCCCTCACCTTCAGCTCACCCCCACCCTGACCCCCCCCCCCCCACCCCGCACATTTGCACGTGTGTGAAAAGAAACTGTTGTGGTTCCACTTCAGCCCTGCATGCCGCCCTGAAGGCAAAAGGCAGTTCAAAGTCACAGGTTTCTCTGTGGTGTTTTGAGGTTGTTTATTTTTTATTTTGAACCCTTCGAGCTTTGTCTGCGGGCCCTTTTTTATTATTTTAGTTTTCTGGTTTGTCTTAAATGCAATGTTTCCTTTAATCCATGTACATTAACATGAAACTAGATTTATTTGAACAGACAGGACATTTATCCAGTATGACATTTTCTAAAGACCTGCCTAGGCAAATTGTATACGCATGGGGGTTGATGTTATCTTTCATACATGTTGCATTTCGTTATTGACTCATTGTGATGTACGGGTATAAGGGTTTAAAGCTCCATAGGTGTCTCAGGGCTTTGGCAACAGATTTGAATAAATTGTTAATTTGTTTGCTACTGTATTTGCACTAAAATAAATGAATGTATTGGTGTTAGCTCAGAATATTAACATTGCCTTTTATGGCTTGTTAAAGGTTTTATGTGACAAATACCTGAACAGTTGTATTTTCATTAAGTTTACAGTGTTTTATTGTTATTTTCTTTGAACATACATGATCATATTCTAACTTTTATAATCCCAGTTTTTGATACTACCTATTGTCTTGTCTGTTTTAAACGATCATGTTTATTCCAGTTGAGTGTTACAAATGTGAACATGTTTATGTAAGCTACCTAGCCTCTGTTTTGTAGTTTGCATATTTATACCTATATATCTTTTTTTATTTTTTATTCATGGTTTTTGTATGACCCATGTAAGTTGTAAGGCAGGCTGTGTTGCAGTCACACAATGGAATAATTTATACTGCTGGGTAAAGTATTAATAAACCATCCTCCTGCCTTGTGTGTTCATTTGTACTCCCTTTCTGACCAAGACAAGACAATTATGTGTTACTATGGTGATTTAATTGTCAGTTATGCTTAATTATTATGAGTTCATTCACAAACATTTCAAACCTGAGAAGGTATAACCTTCTATTTGGCATTTCACAATGACAAAACATGCCAGGCAAGTGCCATGTAAAAGGTCCTAAATCATTTCTAAATCAATGGCTTCATCTTCACCATCATTACAGTTGTCCTGATTCAAATACGGCATTCATGTTTTGTCTTTGTTTGAATAGAAACTTCCACACAAAATTCTGCACCACACAAACTCAATGTGTGTTTTTTTTTGTTCACTGCTTTTAGTCAGCCTGTGGCCATTGTGCTAATGCTAATGAAGGTAGCGGTTCACCGGTGGAAGGGGTGACTGTCCGAGGGAGGGGGTTGGGGTTAATTTGCATGCATGGGTTGCTGAGGTGAGATGGCCAAACCCATCTACGAGTACAGATACAAAGGGGGAGGAAGACAGTATCTGGACTTTGTTCTCTAAACAGGAATCCTAAGAATCTGTTTGCTAAGACATTCCTCTAACCTCCAGGATGGCAGATCGTTTTTTTACATTAATTTGACTGCTACTACTAACATCTAAGATATTACTAGTTACACACAGGCGTTTATTTAAAAAAATCTCAAATGACTAGGTTATCCTACACTAATGTGTTATTTTAAGGAGGGACAGCTGTTCTAATATTGATGAAAACTACAGCATACAAACAAACCATCCATTCAATAATCAATAGACTCAGGGGCTCCTATGCTAATGTTGTCTGCTATGACCAGTGTGAAGTCTTGCTGTGCAAAGAAAGTGAGATCATCAAGCATTTTGACAATAAAAGATCATAGTTCTCCAACATATGTTCCAGAATTTACCAGCAAACTATACTTTCTCAGCAAATAGGCTACATTTTAGATTTTAGATTTTATTTAAACTTTATTTAACCAGGTTGGTCTCATTGAGATTAGTAACCTCTTTTGCAAATGAGGCCTGGCCAAAAATTGCAGCATGTTACATACACACACACACACACACACACACACACACAATAGATCACATTTACATTAAATATACATTAATTTGCTAAATGAGGCAAGAATGAATACTGAACGCTATTTGAATGGAATATTTGTGGATATTTGATAACATTATGAGGAATCATGATAACAGCTTGTTCAGCACAGCATATACTCATCATAAACTGACATTTATTGGAGTCATTTCAAAAACTATATGAATCACATAAACTATTATGTCATGAAACCCTGGCATGAGGAAAATATTATTTTGGGTGTTGGGCTGCGCCTGTCTGTCATCTCTGTCTTCATTATCATATTAGTTGTTGAGAGAACCTTCGCTGGCACCCAGCTTCTCTACACTGTTTATCTGAAAAATAGCATGGAAATAATGAGGACAGGCAGTTGGTAGCAGAAGCCTTTAAGGATTAGCATACTGCCTTTAGTTCAAAAAGACTTAGTGATGAAGCACAGGGGCATCTCAAGGATGCCACATTTTCATAGTAAACAAAACTCACATGGGAGTTTATTAGCCTAGTTTGCTGCCAATTACCCTGCAATAGCATAATGCTTTTCCTGAACTAAGAAGTGTGCGCTCAGCGTGGGTCCTTTGGAAATGTATATTCTTTTAGCTGAGGCTACAATAAATTCAAATCTACACATGTTTTGTGGTTAGGTCCATTTCAAGTAAAATGTAAAGGTTTATTAATTGCATCTAGTAGAAGATTAACCTAATACAATGAATCTATCTATGCCAATTCCTTTTATACAGATATGGCTGAACATATGCAGTACATGCCTACACTCACTAGGTGGCAGTGGTTTGCTACACACATGATAGACTGCTGATTATGAGGAAACTGAGTTTAGTCACATACATTTGTTGGACAAAAAAAATCAATCAGTTATTGCATGGCCCAGGGTGTCTAGCACAGATTTACTTGTGATAACTTAATTAATAAGCATAATCCAACAGAGCAGTCAATATTGCAAGCACGGTAGCGTGTTCAAAACAAATTAGTCAGTGATAGATTTCAGCACTAAGAAAGCTAAACTGACTAAAACAGCCAATACCATAATAAACAGTATTAAAAGGCTCTTTTGCACATACAGTACAAGGCCTTTGACACACAATGTACGAAACTTTTACATTCTAAATAGGCAAATACAAAGATGTATAAGAGATATACAGCATATACAATAGTATTAAACACTAACTAACTAACTAACTAACTAACTAACTAACTATTAACAACTATTGCAGAAATATACATTTTAGAAACAAGATATACTTAAGGCGCAAGTACCTGGAGTAGTCTAAACAGCAGTGGTATTCAACAGGGGGTCTGTGACCTCTAGGGGGTCCTCAGAGGTACTGCATGTCAATATATACAACATAGCTATAAATATACGAATCTGTCAATAATTATTGCAATAAAATATAATGTTATCTTTGATAGGGTGTCCCTGTGCTGTGTATCTATCAGTCAAGGGGCCCTTAGGCTTGAACAACGTTGAAGACCTCTGGCCTACAGTATAACTATAACTGAGCAACAGTATATTTACAGTATAACTGTGCAACAGTATAACAGTATAACAGTATATATACAGTATAGCCGTACAACAGTATAACAGTATATATACAGTATAACTGTGCAACAGTATAACATTATATATACAGTATAGCCGTGCAAAAGTATAACAGTATATATACAGCATTGTATATAATAGTAATGCTGTCTCTTGCACAGATCCAACTGCTATATTCATGTTTTTCACGCTCACATCTAACCAAACTGGTGAACGTGTTTTCCACAGAGTCTATTATGCCATGAATGTATGCAGGGAAATGTGCAGCAAATGCTAAGCGGTCTGTCACCACCATGGTACATCTAAGCACAATTAATGTGCATGCCATGCTCACACATTCTCCTACAGAAAGTGTAGATGTTTCTATCATACCACAGATGTTTTAATCTACAGTATATGATATTGTATCCTTAGTAACATCTGGTCTAATTGACTATAATTTAGTGCCATAGAAAATTATTTGTCAATCCAAATAAAGCAGTGCTCCGGTCTTATGTAAGCAATACTTTTTATGTATTAAGATGAATACCTTCAAACTCCATGACTGGCATTTAACTGCCATCAATGCTGTTTGTTTTTTCTGAAATGAGTGTGTGATTAATATTTATTATTGTATTATGCAATACACAGAATACTGCACCACAACACATCTCCCATGATCTTTTATGAGGTTATAAGCCACTACTGTTATTGTGTCCACTTGTCCACACACACGCACACACGCACAGACACACACACACACAGACCACAGAAACTGCTCAGACGCACACTGACTTCTACTGCAAATCAATAAAGTGACTTCTGATTCCCCAACCTATTATGCTGCGTTGATAAATCTCTTGTTCTTTTTGCTAATAGCTGCCCTGGAGGGAGAGAGAGAGAGAGAGAGAGAGAGAGAGAGAGAGAGAGAGAGAGAGAGAGAGAGAGAAAGCCTGGGTGTTTATTAAGCATTTACAGCGATGCTGATGCCATTCCCTTGCAGGTTGGTAATTATTATGGGTCAAAGCCACTAGATACGGGCCCACGGAGGCTTACCCAAGGAAGTGTGGTGTGGTCTACAAGTTTGCCATCACTAGGTTACATGCTAAATTTGCTTCCCAGCTTTGTAAATGTTTTAAATTCACAGATGACACAATGCAGTAATGCATGTTACCCTTCATGCTTTGATGAAGGCCACTGGGCTAAAACGTTAGCATGTTTGTTTGACATGTCAAGAATAAATTAGCAAAAATGTAGATGAATGTAGTTTATCCCGAAAATCTGTATGTGTGCTACCCTCTTACCCTTTGGGTATTTAATATTGGAAGACGATATTCAACCTCAGTGCAGCATATAATTCCCCTGGACTCTCACGCTATGAATAATATACTATTTCACATTTCTAGAGACTGAATATATACACAAATCCAGATTTCCCTTGCCCCCCAAGTCAGCCCTATACGGCATTTTGACATGTTGCACTGAACCCCCTGGGTCTTTCTGGTCAACAACAGAAGGTTATAACAATAATATAATACAATAATAATATAATAGCATAACACAATGCCCCCCCCATCACTCTTTCAATCATTCACATTGTTTAATGAGGGGAGGCTTTTAGTGAGCTCAACCCCACCAATTGAACCATCAGGATGGCCACGTGAGGTCCATTGTGCGCTGGCTGCATTCCCCTCTGATGGATAATGTTCATGGGTGTGATTATGGTGAAAAACAAATACCATGCAACAATGAACATAAATGTATTTATTGCAGGCTGCTGTCTGCCAAACGAGAAGATAAAGACTAATTGTGCGATTATGTTACAGTGGAAGTGAGAGTAAGTGGAAATGAGAACAGGGTCTGGATTGGGGGTGAACAGAGAGTTCAGCTGCGCTAATAACATAAATGAATAAATAAATAAATAAAAAAGGCTTTTTGTAAAAGGCTGAAAAATGGAAACACGAGTGTGTCTATTTACTCTAGCAGCAATGCAGTCTTCAACATTCGTCTTCTGTCATTGCGGTGGTGGACACTCACGCACATTGAAAACTGACAGCAGCCACGTTTGATGCCACCCTTGTAGGCCTTATGGAGACACAGATGTTCCCCGAGTTCACAACTACGTTTTATGTCATCAGCTACGTTTGTCTGTGGGCATTGTGGATGGAAGGCCGTGCCCTGGAGCATACAACTATAGGAAATGGACCAGGATCAAATGTTATTAACCATTTTGTCAAAACACACCAGGATGACAAATCTACAGTATAAGCTTGAATATGACGCTCTAACGTTTATCTACAGACAAACGAACACAAATTAACGCAACATTAATGTGTCTGTGTGCGTCTATTTGAAATGTGTATCCTGTTACTGTACAAGATACACTATCACCATAATGACCCATTAAGTAAACATATTTAACATAGATTTTCCTCTCGTGTAATTGTATTACCTAAATGCCCTGGAAAACACAACGACATTAACATGAAATCAAAAGGCATTCTGTATTGTCTAGCTCGCTAATAATAACAATATGAAAAGTATAAATAGCAATACAGAGCCAACTGACATTTGAATTAAGCCATGTTCATATGTCATCTAAATGATTTACTCACTGTCGTGTCTATGCCTGCTTATGTCTAGTCTCCATTGGATAACAGTATATTGTATAAGATATGTATAGTTATATATATTATATATAGAAGATGCACACAGACATGGCATTAAAAGAAGCCTGCTACTTGTAGAGTACACGTCACATCGTGCAGTATTGCTGGCATGATATGATCAACTGTCTCATGATGTCGAGAGTCTTTAAGATGAGATTCCGGTGCTCTGGCAGTAAGATAGACTGATGGAGCCCCACGGAGTCTGCCTGCCATGCCCAGAAAGTACCATCTGGCCCGTACGATGGGTTTGGGGGTGGGGGAGTGGGGGGAGGGGGAATGCAAAGCACTGGAGGATTGTTCCACTTACCACACTGAATTATATCCATGTCGATTTCAATCCAGTCTGTCATATTTCACATGAAGCCAGAGGAGTCCCAAATCTCTCTGTCGTGGCGCATTTGTTCTCATGTCTGCTCTGAAAGAACTCTCCGAATGTCTCAGGTGAATTGTGCTCGCTGTTCCCCGGTACCTTTAAGATTTGTATGCATAAAGGGCATTTGTAGATTTATTGCCACAGTTAATATCCAGTGCCACTAACAAGGTCTCAGAGGGCACTCCAGAGGTTACAGCAATGAAATCAAGCATCATGTTGGTCACTTTACTGGAATGAATCACGTTTTGTATAGAATAGATCAATTTTATGTGAATCAACCGCTGTGTTACTGGAGACAGTGGATAAGAGAGCAGTCAGCAAGGCATCGTGTGTGTTTGTGTGAGAGAGAAATTAAACGTGCATGTACACACAATTCATATTTGTGTGTCTTTTCTCATTTGAGCCCGTGTGCATTTTAGTGTAAGTGGTCTTTTTATCACAACCACAATGTTTATGTCAAAGACAGTACATCAAACCTGCCCACTATTTTTTCATATAATATCGTTTCTTAGTTACTGTAATGTGCCATCTAATTATGAAAGAAATCTAGTTTCTAGTAGCTGCTGTTCATTGCCATAAACATCAACCAACAGAAAAGTGTCTCACACATATTTACATTTGAGAAGAAGAAATCAAAACCTATACTATGGGATCTGCATATATCTTTCCTGGTTAAATGAAGGCTATTATAACAACAAGAACAACAACATATCTATCTATCTTAACTTTCCTATATTTTCACAATTACTATTTCATATTTTTCTAACCATTTCTGTATGGTAGCATTATTACAGATTCTGTGTGTAGTCTGTTTCGTATGTCATGTTTGCTGACAAATAAAGGGTTGAAGTTGAAGTTGTAATTTAATAATGAAATCTTAATTTCTCTACAAACACTATTTTTCAATAAATCCCACATGAAGTAGAATGAAAGAGGGGCTCTCTGTTTTCTTTATGTGAAATGACATTTGCCCAATGCACTGGGTCTCAGTGTGTCCTCGTGCATTAGGCTGTGTGCTTCATGGAGCGCTCTGAGGGAGCCCAGGCAGGTGAGCAGCCAATCCCGTGCTGGGCTAGCTGTTTAATGTCATTTAAAGGTTGCAGTCAGCGATTGTGACATGATACAACAATACAGCAGGGTGGACCAGTGGGTAGCACTCAGTGTTGCCAACCTAGCAACTATGTTCCTAGGTTTAGCGACTTTCCAGGCCCTCTTAGCAACTATGTTGCTAGGTTTAGTGACTTTTCAGACCCTCTAAGCGACTATGTTGCTAGGCTTAGCGACTTTCCAGGCCCTCTTTGCGACTATGTTGCTAGGTTTAGCGACTTTTCAGACCCTCTAAGAGACTTTATTTCTAAAAAGCGACTTATTCAGGCCAGGGAGAAAGTCGAGAAATATATAATTTTGTATGTATGTAATATGTATTTTCATACCATCTGGCGACTTGTAGCACCTTTTGGAGCTAGTGCTAGCTACTTTCATTGGAAACGAGTTGGCAACGTTGAAAGCATTGTGGCCAAGAAGGTCCCAGGTTCGAACCTGGCCTCGTCCCAGCCTTTCTGTGTGGAGTTTGCGTGTTTTTCCCTCCATGTCTGCGTGGGTTTCCTTCAGCTTCCCTCAATATCCAAAAACATGTCAGGTTCATTCTCCAGCGAGTGTTATATGACCAGTGACACTGGCTCCAATCTGGAGTTGGTCCCCGGGCGCTGCACAGTGACTGCCCACTGCTCCCTTGAGGGATGGGTTAAATGCACAGGATGAAATTCACTACATGTATGTGACAATAAAAGTTCCACTCCCTTCTATTATGCATTGAAGGGAGAGGTGTTTTGCTTTGATAAGTTCAAATATTCAACAATATTACCTGCCTTTGACTGACTATGGAATGTCCCAGCAGTGCAGGTCTCCCCATTAGGAGAGTATCCCCCACATCTCATTATCAGTGAAATCAGCAACTTATTCACAGCCATGGATGCGGTTCATGTGTTACGCTGTTGCTGGCTAGTAATGAAAAAGACTGGGTAGAACATTATAGTCAGCGCAGCACAAATATGCATTTCAAAAGATTTGACCAGCATATCGCTCTCTCTCTCTCTCTCTCTCTCTCTCTCTCTCTCTCTCTCTCTCTGGAGAGGCATACTGCCTTTGTGGGTTTAAGGCTTTTTAATAAACCCTTCTCTATACTACTCACTCTCCCTTTAAAAGCCCAAGGCAAGTGAAAACAAAGTATGGCCATTAAATAGATAACCTGCTGAAAACTGTGTTAACATTCTGTTCCAGTAAAAACAACGACAGAGTGAAGCAAAACAATAAAAAACACTTGACGTAGCTTTGTATAAAAACTGTTGCCATATAGTATATTTAAGTGCTAAAAGTAGTGCAGGGGTTGCTAAGGCTTTAGGGCAGTTGAGTTAAATAGCTAAATAGCCATTATGCAATTGTGAGTTCTAATAATTTTTGTGACCATGCGGTAAGTGATAGTCCTTTAAAAGCATCATATTCACAACAACAACAGCGGCAACAGCTAAATGAATCTGAAATATTAGTGTAAGTTAAGTAAACAACTGAAAGTCTGACTGTGTTTCCAACTTGTTATTGTCTAGATGACTGTGCCAGTTTAGTGCCGTTGTTTACATTGCCGGAAGAAAGTGAACTTGTTCTGCAAATCCACCAAGCGGCATCGCCTAAAAAACACAGACGGGCTTGAGAGTGAGGCACATACAGATCTGACAAGAAAATATAGGTAATTAGTTCTACTATGAGCTGTGAAAAGTGTGCTAGTTCTCAAAGTGTGTTTTATTCCGTACAAAGTTTGAACTTCAAAGCACTAGCGGGTTCTTGTATAAACACAGAGAAGCATAAAGTAAGCCTTGACAGTCAGCCTCTATAAAGCACTGATTAGAGAGTAAAGACAGAAGACGGCACCCACCGAAACAGAAAAAGTCATTGCTGTTGGCGTTCAAGTTATGATGAAGCAACAAGACATGGCACGGTATCACAAGTCTCACAACGAACCCAAACAAAACAAAATCACCAGTGAAGGTAATGCATCTCTTCTACTTCAGGCCATTCCCCCCCAATCCCACAGCTGCATATTTACTGGGTATATTTAGCACCCACTTCCAGACAAGAACTCCATTTAAAGCCCTTCTGCGCAAAGCCCTGAATTAATTCTCTCTTCCTCCACTCACCCTGGTACTTGGATCCTGCTGTGTGTACTCTGCCAGCCAGCTTCCTAGTTCAGCCTGATCGTGTAGAAGCCACTCGTTCCCCTCATCACTACCTCTGTGTGCTGGCGCCCCCAACACCACACTCTAAGGAAAGATACTAGTCATCAGCACCACACTCTGGCCTGTGCAGGAGTATGTGGTGGATGAATATAATGCAGCGCATTCTAAAAGCAAACATTTCTCAGCTTGTCTTTTATAGCAGACAACCTCCTCTCAAGGTACAAAGGGTACTACTAAAGATTTACACCAAATGTCAAATGGCGGAACAAATATTATGTTAAGTACTTTCAGACTGGATTTGTACCAATTGCTGAAACAGCGCAGGCCAAAAAGTACACTTGACAAAGTTAAGGTAAGGTTGGTATGGTAAAGTAAGGTACGGTAATGTAATAATGTAAGGTAACGTATTGGTAAGGTAAGGTAATGTAAAGTAATGTAATATAAGGTAAGGTAAGGTACTGTAAAGTAATGTAATTTAAGGTAAGGTAAGCTAATGTAAACTAAAGTAATTTAAGACAAAGTAAGGTAAAGTAATGTAATTTAAGGCAAGGTAATGTAATGTCATGTAAGATAATGTAAGGTAATGTAATAATGTAAGGTAAGGTATTGGTAAGGTATGGTAAGGTTAAGTATTGATAATGTAAAGTAAGGTAATGTAATGTAATTTAAGGTAAAGTAAGGTAATCTAATGTAAGGCAAGGCAAAGGTAAGATGTGCTAAGGTAAAGTAAGGTATGGTAATTCAATAATGTAAGGTAAGGTATTGGTAAGGTAAATTATTTATAAGGTAAGGTAATGTAAAGTAATATAATGTAAGGTAAGGTAAGATAAGGTAAAGTATTTATATGGTAATGTAAAGTAATGTAATGTATTGTAATGTAATGTAAGGTAAGTTTAAGTAGTTATCAGGTAAAGTAAGATCATGTTAAGTAATGTAATTTAAGATAAGGTAAGGTAATGTAAAGTAATGTCATGTAAGGTTACAGCAGCATGTAAAATAACAATACCAAGTATACAAAATGTCCCCCTAAAAAATGAGTAGACTGTGGTTCCTTACACAACAAATGTCAATAAAAATGCAGCAGTTTCACAAATAATATAATATGATCAAACCAAATAGTTTTTATATACAGTATATTTTATATATATATATATATATATATATTGTAAGAGCCAATCTGACTACGCTATAGGTTGGATTTATTAATGTAGTTAGTTTGTATTTAATTCCTGCCGGGAGTATGTGTTCTCTACAGGCGTACTACAGGACTTAAATGTGCAATCCAATGACATACTCTATATGTAAATGAACCATAGTTATATACTGTAGATATAATATAGATACATTATAATCTGTTAACTGTGTGACCATCCAAACTGATACACACGTGTGTGTGTGTGTGCGTGTGTGTGTGGGTGTACATGTTATGGCGTTTATTAAAAAGCTTCATGTTGGATGTGGTGCAGACATAAGCCAAGAGCAGCATGCTTCAGTATGTTTGTCACAAGGGTCTCTGTAGACATGTGTAAAGGTTATCCCCTGATCTGAAAATAAGGCTCTATGCTCCCCCTTCCAGGCGGCAAGAGGGTGTATTGGCCAGGAAGGTAAATTGATCTCAGAGATGGAAGAAACCTCTGTCGCTCAAGGGGATCAATCCTCGGTCGCCTTTTGAAGGCACAAAAACACTGCTTAGCATTCAGGGAGCAGCTCTCTCAGACTCAACACAAGAGTGCAAATGGGAGAGTAGTTCATTGCTATGTCCCCATGGTAACACTAATGTACCCTATCAGAAACCCAGACAAAGGCAGTGTGAGACAGCCTCGGGCATCAATATCTTGTCCCTTAACCTGAATCAGCAGGCTGCAGTCTGTCGCTCTAATTGGCAATCAATCGACACGCCGCAATCCGCAATATCAAACGGCTTGATGTAAACTGAATGCAATAGGTGTCGCGTAACCCAGTAGAGGTGCTACTGTAGTGAAGTGAAGTCACGCACGATAAACAGTGGCACGTTATTTATAGGAGACAAAATTCGTGCAAATGTTTGTTTTGACAGCAATCACGGAGAATGATATTAGTCTGAGTAATTGAATTGAGCACGCGCACGCGCGCACACACACACGGTAGTCAGGTACTAGAGGCTTATGGATCATTTTCCCCCACATTAATCTGAAGCAGATATTTCAGGAGATGAGTGAGTGAGAGAGGGGAATGTTGAGGTGTGTTTTTCCAATCTCTGTCAGTGATTAAATACAAGGCACATGCCAGACTTTAATTTGTTATGGGGTAGGGGGACACACACTCACTGTGGACCAGTGCTTAAGGGCTATAGCATGGGCTGACTATCCGTCAAAAACACGACATTGATTGTGGTGGGGTCTGAATTTCCACTCCGGGCCATGCCACCCGCATATACCACCTACTGTGGCGCTCAAGATTAAGAACAATTACACTAAATGAAATTGAACACAGCACTGGATTACATTGTTGACATATCAGTATTTCATATTTGAAATATCACGGTTATCATCAATACCAATATAACGCCACACACTTAGCCCCTGCCTAATAAGGATGTTTTTACCGATATGACCTAGTCATAGTAAGCATCACTCCAGTCGACTCATTCAGAGTGCCGATGTCTGTCGGTATTAGTTTTACAACTCTTTTACAACTGTTCTTATAACCATAATTTGGCGAGGAGAGATGTTCAAAATCTGTGCGGCTAGCTGAATGAACTTTTGGCAGTTAGCAAATGTATGCTTTTGTACTGTATACGTCAAAAGCTCCGATACAGTAAACTAACGTGAGCCCAAAAGTAAACAGTAAGAAAAAAATACTTGCCATTCTCTGATCCTAAATAACTATAGTTATATTTAGAAGGCGTTGTAGACTGCTAGCGGTGACGACACAATCTGATAGGTCTTATTGCTTGAGTCAATCTTCTTCTTCTGCTGCACAGCTGTCGTAACCCCATGCTGTCTCCAGTCCGAGCCTGGAGCTTCCAGCCCAAGCCTGGAGCTTCCAGCCTGTGCCTGAAGCTTCCAGCCCGTGCCTGGAGCTTCCAGCTGCAGGAGATGTAGAGAGAAAAAGGCCAAGGGAAGAGAGATGATGGAGGGTAAGAAAGAGAAAGATTGGTAGACGTCGCTATAGGACATCTGGTGTTACTGTATGCGAGCAGCCATTTTAGCACTGCTACACACAGGACATTCTGAATGCAAGAAGTGATTTCGGAGCACTGTGGCATTTCCCGTATACGAGCGTGCATGTGGGGTTGTCCACGTAGTGCATCCGTGTACGTGTTGAGACCTCCAGAGCGTGCAACGAGGAGGCAGGCGCTGTTTATTTCCAGGTGACCGACGACAGCAGCTATTCATAGCTCCTGAGGTCCAGTGTTATTACGATCTGTTGTTTAACAGCCAACACAGCGCCTAAGTGGCAGTGACTTGCTGCAATCTCGGCCTGCCGGTAGCGGTTCCAGCTGAGCTGTATCGTGTCTGACTTTCGTGCCCCGGTAGCTGGCAGCGGCTGCACAGATGAAACGTGTGCCTGAGGCTGAGCTGAGCGGCTTACGCTTCCACTGCGACACGAGGCCTGTCTGTCTCCTAACTTACCCACACATTTGGAAGGGGAGGCCAGTAGGGGATGCGCCAACAAACAGAAATGGCCTGCGTGCGCTGTGCTTGTTTGTTTGTCAAATTCAGCATTAAAAGTTGGCCAGCAGAAGACATGGACGTATTGTTTTTCAAATCAAATAGACAGGATGTTTACTCAAGATGTCCGGATAGATATAAATAAATGTACCAGTACTAGAGGAAATTGGAGTGGATGGCGGATGGATTAAGGAAATAATCGAACAAAAAATATGACTAGCCTAGTCTGTAGATGAATCTAAAATATGAATAATTAATCAAATATATAGTAATATAGTACAAACCAACAATAACAGTGCTCTCTCATGAGACACATTATGGTGCGTTCACATGGACGGCGAACAATCGAGACACACCTCCTGGCTTATGTGTGTTATGGTGCCTTCACTCAGTATTTGCATAAGAAAATAGACCTCGTCTATTTCTTCCCCCTCTGGTTGACTTGCAAAAAGGCTACTTGTCGCTTGTCACAATAAATCGGCAACTCTCATTGAAAATGAATGGCAGCCAGGCGCTTTGTAACGCGGGGTTACAAGTGGTCAGAATTGATCTACCGTAGATGTTTGTGAAGAAGAGTAAAGAAACAGAAGGGTTAGAAATGTGCCTGGACGCATCAGTCCTCATTTCCACTCTATTGTCAGTAAATGTTTGCCAGCTGTCAATGTTAACAGGAGAATGAGACAGCCCCAGACTGCAGGTATCTATGAACAGCCAGATCCCCAGAGATGTTGTGTGTCTCACGCGCTTCCAGGTAAGGCAAAGCTCTTCCTCTCTACAGTCCCACAGCTGTGCCAAGACAAAGCTTAGACAGGCTTAAGAAATGCTAAGGGATTGGCTGGTTCCCTTACAGCTTAGGGCTGGATCGGCTTTTTGCTTCAGTGAAATATTACGTTTTCCATATACTGTAAACACTCCTATGGCACTGTATTGAAATGACTGTAAATGTGTATAAAGGCTCTGTATCTTTCCAAAAACCTACTGTCACTGTGGACAGGCTTTTCTCCCTTCAATCTGGTCATAATGGTTCTCTAGTCTCACCTTAAACTGATTTAAGGATTGACTATTGACTATTTGACTGCCAATTTTTCTGCCGATATATAAACGGAAGTGGCGTTTTGCCCCAGTCATCCAGACACGTTAGCAAAGCTAACTTGCTTTAAAAATGTTATTCAATTTCAGGCTAAAAATGTCTAGTTGTTGCACGGTTCGGACTCAAGTATACAGAATTCGGACAGGACTACACCATTTTAGAGCAAACGGCAGTGCCTATTAGCCTGGCTCTGCCCGACTCTGCTCTTAGCTCGATTTAGTTTCAAAATTAACTAGAGGTCTAGGCCAAGTAGGAGGATACAACTGCGAACACTTCCCACTGGAGCGTGGCCAGACCTATTCACAAAGTGAATGGGTCTGAATAGCCAGAATAGCCTACCATTCTTTTACATAGTTTTTGGTATAAAGACATCTGATGTTGAGATGCTGGTTGTAAAAACAATGGTATTTCAGTTAATGAATCAACTTTGTCAAAATTATTTGCATATTTGTTCACATATTTAATTTAGGGAGAAATAATTAAATAACTTGGAATTGGTGTTTGTGTCAGTTAGGCTATATATTGAAAGCAGAGGTTCTGATCTTTCTGGCTTTCTGGTTCTGCATGCATGTCCTACTGTTGTCAGAAGCTTGATCGTGATTCCAACACCCCAGTTGCACCCAGTCCCGACTATTCTGTTTACGATTAAATAACAACAAAAACTAAAAGGAAAAAAAGAACGGCTCTCAGACGGGAACTGGCTCTTATCGTTCACTTAAATGAGCCGGCTCGTTAAAATAAAGCTCTTAAAAAACAAATGTTCTCAATATTGATGACGATTGATAATTGATCATTAATTTCCATAATCAATCAAGATTTTTTCATGGAATGTGCATCCCTAGTTTGAACATAGTGAAAAGTGCCCAACCATAATTATGTTATTCAAGTGAGCTGCGCGGTGCTACAGTATCGTTTGTGAACAGCTGCAGCGCGTTAATGCTTTCCAAGGTTTAGACTCCAGAGCAGGATCACTGTCAGCTACACTTCATGAGCTAGTGAGTCAGCTGTGTTAGCTGACTGGCTGGGGAGCTACAGCCCACCTGGAAGAGAGTGGGCCAGAACTGAATCCCAGGATATGGTAATGATCATACACAACAGGAATACTTAACACCTCCATTTTTGACCAGGGTACTAAATCTTTATTGTAAACATAATGTGCATGTAATTCTGAGCAATCATCATGGAATCCCTCTGCTGTGAGGAGCTTTAAGCATACTTTAACACTATTATTGTGTAGACTACATGTTTACAGAGAACCACTTTTAATCATCCTCCCTCCCTGGTGGCCAAAATGCCGCACTACACTACGCCTTAACAAATAAATACTAAACCGTGATTGAAAGAAAGAAAGATAGACAGACAGACAGACAGACAGACAGACAGACATACACACACACACACACACACACACACATACATACATATTCACCCAGTGGGGTAATTGATTTGCAGAAGAAAATCACAGGACATCAGACACAATAACAATAATGTTTTTTGTCCAAGGAAGTATGTGCTTGATGCAGGTTAAATCCTCCATGACATTACGTAAGGGTAGTAATGAATAATCTATAGGGCAGGCCTTGGCCATGGTCCGCAGACCTCTGCAGCAACATGGATTTTAGTTAGCACTCGTTGATCATTCACCCATGACGATTAGGATATATTTGATGGTCAAACAGTTCACGTTCATCTTAAATTAGTAACACCAACCGGCTGTTTGTCTATGTGTGTATTCTAATGCCAGACCAAAAAGTGTTACTGATCCCACAGGATTAGCATTGCCATTTTTAATGATCCTTTAATGCAGTTATAACAATGACATTTCCATAACACGTTTCATTAACTGTCCCGTGCAGCAGCATGGTTAGGAAAGCGACAGATCACAGCTGCTTAGAGAAACACAATGGCAGTACAACGTCACTCCCATCCTATTTTTTTAAATACATGGCACAACAGACAAATGAAAAATATTGCCTACAGTCAAGCAACTGCATTTTAATGACTATACCTACTGACTTGGGTAAAACAGCTTTTCACTTTTCAGCTTGGAACAGATTTAGGAGCGTTTTAATTCTATGAGACATGACAACGTGCTTTTAAAGCCAAGCTAAAAGAATTGTGGAATAAATCACAAGAATGTCTGTGTTTTAAACCCTAGTTTTAGACAAGTTATTGGAACGTTTTGCTTCTCAATGTATTTCATATTACTGCCATTTTAAATTAATTATCTTATTATTATTATTTTTATTTGATTTATGTTTTGTGGTTGCTTGTAACTTTGTATGCTGCTTTTTTGGGCCTGGTCTCTCTTGGGAAAGAGATTTTTAATCTCAATGAGACAAACCTGGTCAAATAAACTAAAAATAAAATTAGAATGTAATAAGATCAATATTTAATACATTCCCTACAACAAACCTTTAGCTTTTTCATCAGATCAGAGGCTGATGATGCAATAAATAATTTGATCCTTCGTACTAAGAAGAAGTTGATGTGGTTGCATCAAATTATAACAAATTGTTTTGTGCAACAGCTGCTCTGAGTACAACCATCCAAATCAGAGCTTGTTAACTTTGTTTACGTTTGAGTGATGCTGATCCCTTCTTTACATCACTCATCTCACAGTGATGTGAAGTTTAGATGAAGTGCTGCAGTATGTTACTACACCAGAGGGAGCGAGCTAAGCTTGTCATGAAGGATGTACCCGTGGTTTTGACGAACAGGAACAATATTACTGAGATTAGCCTGGGCCATCCATCACGCATCGAGTTACGCTCTGGGGGTGGACCAAGAGGCTGTTGACCCACGGACTCTCGGCTGCTAAATCCGTAGCCGAGATTACTGGCCTTCCGATATCAGGGCTTGCCACACTGGGTCGAAGATTGCCCATAAATCTCTTTGAAAAACAATAAATGGCTTCTTCCTCTCTCCTCTCAGCGGGTTTCATCTGAACCCTGAAAAGCAGAACCACTCACACACCCACAGAGAAATACATACTCATACATACACACACACACACACACACACAAACATGCGCACGCAATCATGATTGCGCCCGCGTCAAAAATGTGTTTCCATTCAACTGCATCAAACCCACAGATGACTCACAAGCTCAGATGAGGCAAGGGGACATCATTATGAATCCATGGACTTTTATTAAATTACTTGCAACAACATTTTGCTGGTGAACACTTACAGCAACCCCCACCTCCACACACACACATGCACGCACGCACGCACACACACACACACACACACACAGATGAATGGATTTGCATGAGGTTCGGAGGCTTCATTTTACTGTTGGTGAGCGCAGAGATGACAAGTGGCTGTGGAGAGGAGCTGTTTACCGTAGCATATCTCCACAAATGTCTGCCGCAACCCCCCCACACCCCACCACCTCTCTCTCTGCTCTGTGGTCTGTCTAATGCACACAGCGCTGCACTGTTTGACCCGGCAAGCTCTGCTCCCACGCGCTGCTCCGCCGCATACATCACAGACGTTTACGCATCGCACATGGAGAGATACACGCACGCGCGCAAAGGCGCACGTGTACACACGTGTATGCATCATACTAAAGGCCTGGTTTCCCTTTATCCTCCTAAGATGAGCTAGGCCGTTAAAGGGCAGCCAGTGGTGCAGTTACATTACTGCTTCTCCTTTCTTCACATCTAAATCACAGCAGGGCCATTATTCCGGCGAGTCTAGCAATTTCGGAGTCAAACGAGGCACTCAAACACTGCGATAATGGTAACCGCCATCTTTAATTCAACGCTTTGGTCTGCGCACACAAACTCTCAGGTTTTATGTAGACAGGATAAATCACGTATGGCTGATGCTAAAAGCCATCTAATATGTACCAGAGCTGTTGTGTGAATGTTTTCGCCTCCAAAACCAGGCCCTAGGGGTATAGCGGTGAATGGTGTTTCTAAGTAATTTGCTCCCCATTTACTTTGATATCATGGCCAGGAAGTGGGTAGAGGCATTGATTCAGACTAGCTTTTTCTTTGAATTTAGATAACATGCGGTTATTAGCATCAAAATTGTTTAGTGAAGCTTTAAAGGAAAATGATGATGCATGCTTAAAGATTAAATTGACTGCAAAATTACAAGTGTGTATATTCATGTGTGTGTGTATGTGTGACACTTTCCACACACGTGACGCGGTAATGGTTATAAAGATGGCGTATATGTTTAAACTTGATAGGGTGTTATTATGTATACTGTATGTTTGGCTTGATTGTTATTTATCAGTATGGTTTTTTCTGTATGGTGCAAAGAACGGTGCGCATGTGTGTGTGTGTGTGTGTCTGTGCATCCAGCCCTCCAACCATTCAAGCTGTGTGTACAGAGTCTATGGCGAAGCCAGTGAGTCAACAGAGGCCGTCTGTGCTGCACGGCTGCGGGGCTGGGCTGTTATTCCCCCTCCAATCCCCTTTCCCACCTCCGGAGTTGGATATCAGGCAAATGAAATGAGCACACATCAACACAGCGATTGGGTTCCATTTGAAAGTGTGAGGCATTAATGCTGACTCCTCCCACACTCCAAAGCAGAGGAACGGTTAGAAAGAGAAAAATATACAGTATGACAAGCTAGCTCTTCTTTGGGTCTCGACTCAGGTGATCGGTTTGAAGAGAGAGGAAACAAATCTGCTTCATAAACTCAGAGATGCATTTCACATCACGTTTTTATGCTGTTAAATAAAATAAAAGTATTGTGAGACTGTTTTCGGTTGTGTAGCGTGCGTTGGATGCACACGCAAAAACTTAACATGCGTGTTAAAGATCACATATGACTGCATACTATTGCATCTATTAGCTGTAGAGAATTCGAATGCAGTCAAAGTTGACTTGAGGCTAATTAGCAAACATGACATAGGAGAGGGTTTGGCTTTGCTGTGACCTAATAAGAAGCTACTTCTGCCCTCTAGTGTTCAGAAATTTAATAAACACACTTTAAACCAAACCCATTCATTTGAATTTCCTAGGGCACTAATACATTAAATTCACTGATTACATCAAAGCAATTACTTTAACACGGGTAAATTTTTAATGAAATCTAACTACTTTACATTTCTGTGAGTGAAAGAGTGATTAGAAAACGCTGCCGGGTTGGTAGGAAAACATTACCGCATAAATACACAACAATGACAATGTGAGACATATAAATATGATTAGGCTAAAACCTATTTACAAGGGAAACACCAGAGCTCTTATCTCCACATGTTCACAGTCTCGTATTTATATTATAAATTTGCAGGGAGCTTGGCGACTGTGGAAAAACTGTATAGAAAGAGAAAGGGAAATGATAGTCAGTGTTATGGTGGGGGTGGGGAAGGATGTATAGAAATGCAATACCCATTAGTTCATACCCAGATTAATTAGTTCCTTTTAATCCCTGAAAGTAATAGGTAGATAACTCCAGGAACAAACAGCAGTTTATGGCTTGTGGCGTCAAAGGAGAAGATTGGACAGGGGTCGGGGAGGACTTGAAAGTCCCCGTGCCACTGTCTATAGACGGGGCCTGGACTTTCATTACAAGCAGAGCACATATAGCACACACATCGGCATCAAGCTGTTTCATGTTTTTGTTCATGGTGGGAGAGACCTGGCGTAAACCAACTGTTGAAACCAGTGGAGCCCATGGCAAATAAACGTGCGTACACACGCACACACACACACACACACACGTACAGACCAGCATACACAAGGACAATATAAAGATACCACGCAGAGCTTACACACCTTGGACTATTAGTATGCGTGTGTGTGTTTTTTTAGTCCTGCTGTGGCTAAAGTGTCAATACATAGATTTCCTCTTCCTCGGCGGTACCCTTTGACCCAATGTTTTTCGACAATAACGCTAACACCTGGCCGGCCGAGCCCTAAGCATAATTAACTTGATTCGCACTTGAGCGGTTTACTAATCTAATGGACGGCGGTGGGAAACATTCAGGAGGCGGGGGAGCTTTCATAAACTCACCACCTGTGTTTCTGCGGCCATCTCAAAAACTCCTTCGGTTTCCTAGGCGATAAGCCTACAGTATACCCACTGTATATTATCCACAGCTGTGATGTGGAGCCAGGCAGCTGGCTGGTCGGTCGGTCGGTCCTGACATGACATTTGAAAAGAGAGAACGTCTATTCTTCTGTCCCATTCATCATCATTACATGCTTTCCTACTTAAAAGCCTATAATTGCGTACAATCACCCGCTCCGTTCCACATGCTCTTATACTCATTTAGAACACCTCTCCGACTTGGCTTAACTGCAACATGCACGGCACAGGACCTCCCCTCCCGGACATCAGTCATCCCCCCCCCCCTTCCTTCCCCACACACACTTACGCACTCTGCGCTCCAACCACCACCACCCTATTTTTCTTTCTTTTCTCTTTTGGGCGAAGGGATGTGGCTCGACAAGCAGGATTGATTTGTCAATGCAGCCTAGCCCCGGATGCTTGCCTGCGCCCTGGGCGTTGTCAACAAAGCCTTCACGCAGTACTGGACGCGGAGGAGGATGGGGAGTGCATGGTTTGGGTGGGTGAGGGCTGTCATTGGGAGATAATTTACTGTCAATAGAGACGGTGCGGTGCGAGTCAGTAGAAACGCAGCACATAACTACCTGTCTGTCAGCCAGTTCTAGCTGCATTGACCATCCCTTTATTCCTCTCTAACGCCTCCCTATATCTCTATCTCTTTCTTCTCCTCCCTCTCTATCTCACATGCTGTCTCTCTAGTCTGTCTGAAGCCTGTGATCCCATAGAAGGACGTAGAATATCTCCAGAAGGGTTTGCTGACTTTCCCCCTGCCTGGCTGGCGGTATATTGTGTATATGGTGCCAATTACATTCATCCAGCCTTTTGTTTCCACCTTGCACTCATTCAGAGGAGAGAGATCACTCACTGGGCCGAGACTGGCTGGTAAGGCTGTGACTGAATCCTTTCTAAAGGTTTCTGACTAAAAGCCTTGCGTGTCTCGCCTGCTTAAAGGTATAGTCAGCTATTCCAAGCTAAATGTAAGCTAATACACTCTTTCAAATTCAACAAATATTTCCTCACATTTCGCGAAATTGTTCAGTTCAATTGTTTATTAAACAATTATCTGTATTCTCTACTCTCACTGTTCTTTCACGTAAACTCAGTCTTGTCTTTATTCCCCCTCAATCCCCTGCATCAAAGTCTCAGGCATCAGCCCAGTGATTGGT
>JAODTR010010000.1:0-29351 GCA_025399935.1 Amblyopsis rosae | reverse complement strand
TGCGTGTGATCATTAAATATTATTGTTTACTGCTAACCCTGCGCCTGGTTCCTGCCTCGCCCGCTCCCGCCGTCACAGGTTCTCCTTGAGATCCCTATTGTCATACAGGTATTAGCTAGATTAAAACAAGCTCTGGAAATCCATAGTTTTTTGTTATAATATAGTCACATAGATAATTGCTCTCATTTCATTCAATTTGCGTGTCTAATGAAAAAAAATGTCTATGACATATACATTTATTTTGAAGCTATTATAGTTTTCATGTTGTGCGACATCCATCTGCAATTTTGACAACAGCACTTTCATCCACAGTGTCTTACAGTGAGTGATATTTAAAGAGCAGGTAGATAGACTACATTTCAGGGCTTGAACCCAAGACCTTTAGCTGCAAGTGGAGCATCAAGTCCTCTATTATCACTTTACACTTTGTTCAAGTGCATACAGTATAGTGACTGATATCGTTCATGGCGCCTCCATGCCATTACTTCAATTTGAATCTAATTCAATGATATGTGGATGAGGCAATTTAGTTTGGCTATACACAGTGGAAAGATAACAATACTCAAAATAAAATATGCGCCACTTGTTTTCCCAGGTATGGAAAGATAGTGTCCACCAAGGCGATCATGGACAAGACCACCAACAAATGCAAAGGTGCGGAGTAGTTTAAGTACATTTCCTGACACATCCTTAACAAACACAAAGTAGTCCCCTCTAACATGCACGGTATGTGTGGATATGATACGTTGATGTGTGTGAGGGCTTAGCTGCACACATAACGCCCATTCAACCGGTGTGTATTGTGACATAACGTGGCTGTGGGCTGTGTTGTACAGCTTCACATTTTCTCCCATGCAAAACACTGTCACATTGGAACAAGCCAGGCTGCCTGCATGTTGCATAACACCACCATGCGTGCTTCAGGAGTCTGCGTGATATGGGTGTGCCCACAGAATTCCACGTTATGTATTTCTTGTTGTCAGTGGCGTTACGTCTTCTCCTGTCTGTCCCGGCGCCCCGCAGGCTACGGCTTCGTTGACTTTGACAGTCCGGCCTCAGCTCAGAAGGCGGTGACGGCACTGAAGGCGTTGGGAGTGCAGGCTCAGATGGCCAAGGTAAGGAGGCGAGGGCATGCTCTCTGCTGTCAACTCCCCGCAGAGTGCACTTGTTTTGCAGGGATGAGATGTGGCCTGGATGGGGAAACCAACACGGGCAGGCAGGCAGGCAAGCATGGACAAAATGCAGCGTCACTAACTGACACATTGTGACAGTTTGCCACTGTGTCGGGGGGCTTTGGAGAAGCAGTGATTACGTAAGGGTATAGTAAGCTATTGTAAAACGACTCACGGTTCTCTATAGCTGCCCGTGCTCTGGTGTTCCATCACAGCCCTGTTTCTGTAGACCACACACAACAACAATATCCTAGCCTTGGCAATGTGCTTCCCATGGGGGGGAGGGTTCAAGGGGAGCACCATTGAAGGGTGAGGTGTTTTTTTTTTTTTTTTCCCTTCGCATGCGATCTGAATACGACCTTTACTATCTCCTGTGCTCCCTTATGCTCCCTGGGGCATTTGGCCTGCAGAGCTCCTGCTCCGCTGGTTGTTATGGTGTTGTACGAGCAGCGGCTGACGGCCGTCAGCCAATTAGGGCGCTCCGTGGCTAAGAGAAAGGAGGAGTGCACACACAGAGGGGCGTGTGCTTCTAGTTTATTTCTGGATGTAAATACACGGTCCTGCATGTTTGCCACAAACGTGCGTACCATCGTGTGTGTGTGTGAGTGTGTGTGAGTGTGTGTGTGTGTGTGTGTGCGTGCTATAGTAGGCTGTTAGGGGAACGTGTCCCAGGACACAGAGGGGCTGACTGTTCTTCCCGGTGGCGTCTGACTCAGTGTCTGAGCAGCTCCTCAGTCAGCGGGGCCTTGTGCCCAGCCACCCGCCCTGTCAACACGCACGCACGCCAGCACACACACACACAACAGCACAGCACACTTGGCAACCGCGCATGCACTCTCTACTAACCTTGCCTCAAAAGGATTATGCTCCTCACACACACACACACACACACACACATAACGCCCCCCAGCCAAGCTGATCTTCCATTAAGCTGGATCATGTGACATTCATACAGGCCTCTCACTCACACACTAACTTGATTTTGCCCCTGGGTTTACAACTCGTCTTGTTTTTTAACTGACTCATTCTGAGTCACTACTGGTTTCGGGAGCCACGGCAAGGCCTTGTCTCTCGGGGCGACGGGCCGGCGATACACCGCTAGTGCTCTCGCTGCTGGGTGGGACGAGAAGGGCTCTGGGGGAGAGTCACCGTTGCGGCAGGTCGCAGCGGTTATACATGCATTATTCATGACATGGAGATGGATGTAAAACGCATTTACAGGTCTTTAATCACATCTATGCACCAATGTAATGAATATGCAAACCGGTTAGAGGGAGATACTGATTGGTTGTCCTAGGAAGATAACGTTGCTTTCGGTCAAATTGAATTTGTTTGAGCACGAAGGACATCCTAATGAATCAACATTCTCTTCTTAAGGAAATGTAGTTATTCAAATTTGTAATAGAAATTAAATTTGCCAGACATTTGCAAACTAACAGACCTAAGCCCTGATCCTGAATTCAAGGTCAGGATTAATCCAGGAAACATATCTACATGTATGCGAGTGACACATTAGCTTAAAGCCTCAGGAAACAGGCTGATAACTGTCCTTGTGTGGGAGTATGGCAGCACATAATTTTATATACACTTGCAGAAAATTACAGTATATCAGTACTTTTATATTTGAAAGAATATGCAGTGGTCCCTTACTTTTTTTTTCCGTGGCTGTATATATTTAATATATATACCGTATATTAACGTGTGTGTATATATATATATATATATATATATATACATATATATACATACATATATACATACATACACACACAGTATACTGTATGCTGTATACATTCATTTGTGAAGGTATTTTATCAAAACTGATCCTCACAGTGGCTGAGAACACATAATCATTTTAGATCATCCATGGATGGAGAACCTTTTGAAATGTAATTACACTCTGATATCACATTACCTGGCAACTGCAGCCACAGTGCCCTTATGTAGTCACTCAGACACAATGGGCCTGTTTTCTGGCAGTTTTGTAATTAAATGTTTCAGAGGAGTATGAGAGAGAACACAGTAAAGGAGACATAAACTGGAAACTGGATAAAAGGAGAGAAACAAAGCCTTAAAGAAGGAAAGGCAACACCCAAGACAAACTACTATCTCCCACAGATCCTTTCAATTCTCAGACTTCTGTCAGGCATCTGAAATTCTAATACAAAATGAAGTCTGCCTTCCACTTGTCCTCACTGGATGATCTCCAACTCTTTTTCTAAATCGGAGTTTATTTTACATTTTATTTTTTCTCCGTGAGTCTCACTGTTTGAGATTATATACATTTGATTTATTGGTGTTGTGACTACTGTCCAACGCGGAGAGCTGTTGTTGTATGACACGATTGCTTGAGTTCTTTAATTGAATTCAAAAAATAGATTACAATGAATTAAAATGATTAAGTATGCATTGGGGTTGGCCTTAGGGCACACACTGCTGTAATCATTCTGTACTCGGGTTCAGCCACCAGTAAAGCGAGCGTCTGTGTCTCCCACTGTGTCCTCTCCCACAGCAACAAGAGCAAGACCCCACCAACCTGTACATCTCCAACCTGCCAGTGTCTATGGACGAGCACGAGCTTGAGACCATGCTGAAGCCCTTCAGTCAGGCCATCTCCACCCGTATCCTCCGTGATGCTAATGGCACTAGTCGAGGAGTAGGTTTTGCCAGGTACACACACTGGTGGGCCGGTGGGATGAACATCACATCAGATCAGATTAGAGTATGATGAATTGTATGAATTCACTGAGGAAAATCTGGCTGTTGTAGCATAAAACTGGCAGAAGGTCAAGAGATTATGCAACTAACTAAACAATGTTATCACAGTGAATCAACAATAAAGGATTGCCAATATGACACTGTACCCAATGGAGACCTCTGGTGGTCATTATGGGGAAAATATCTTGCTTTGAGAAACTGGACAACATTTTTGAGCGCTTTGCTGTTTTATCAATGAATTCATCCTAATCTATTGAAGTCCTCTGCAGGATGGAGTCAACCGAAAAATGTGAGGCCATCATTCAACATTTTAATGGCAAATACATCAAAATTCCAGCAGGAGTCCCAGGTAAGATTGATTGTGTGGTTGGTTGATCATCATGTCACTGAAATGCGTGTCATCTAACTAGAAAAGGAGCTGAATTTTAAATCCTCAACCGTCAATCAAATATCTCCACCAGTGCCAGCTGAACCCTTGCTGTGTAAGTTTGCTGATGGTGGCCAAAAGAAGCGCCAAAGCCAAGGGAAATATCTGCAAAATGGTCGTCCCTGGGCAAGAGACGGAGAGACCGTAAGTTGTCTTGTAATTCTTCTGCTATGGCTATTATGGTCCTATATGCAGACATCATTAGTTTAATTGTTTGTTTTAGTGCTTTATTTGAACATATTCTTGTCTTGTTTGTGTGACTCATTTTTCTCAGGGAGGAATGACCCTTACCTATGACCCTACCGTAGCTTTACAGAATGGGTGAGTGCTAATGACGGACTTACAGACAGACTGTAGCGCATGTCAACCTGTGCTGGTTAGTAATGGCGTGTGTCTCTTGTATCTCCATCCAGGTTCTACTCTTCCCCCTATAGCATTGCCCCAAACCGAATGATCGCCCAGACCTCCCTCTCCCCCTACATGCATTCACCGGTATCTACCTTCCAGGTACCTTGGTGGTGCTAAAGCACTACCTACTGTGCTTCTGTTGATTTTACAACTTTTTCATATACTTACTTGTCCATATACTTACTTAAATACTTATGTGGACCAACAGATCCTGTTGTTAAATCCACTTTTGCAGTAGAAAGGTCGAGAGAAGAGTGAAAACATATTATCCATTGAGAAACACCTTTGTTCTTTTAATACATTAATAATAAAACTGATGCTATATTGCATCATCTACGTTAACCTCTGTAGGACCCGCTATTGTTAACGAGTTGTTTACAAGTCGCCTAAACCAGGGGTTCCCAAATTTTTTTGTACCAAGACCCACCTAGAGAGGACTAATCTATTTAGAGACCCACCAAACACCAAGTACCGGTAACGTCATTTTCAAAAACCTATCCATTTTAGCTAATGCTATACCTGTGTGTGCGCCAAATATAATAGGATTTCATCCAATCAAGAACAAGTGAGCTATTTTGCCACAACCGACCAATGAGGAACACCATAATAAAGTGCGGAAGCCTTTCATTGATATTCCTCATTCATTCAATGGCCGCTTGCAATTTTCGTGACCCACTCACTCCCACTTTCTTTTGCTGCTATATTGATGTTTAAAAAAGCGTATATTTCACCTTTTAAAGAGTTTGTTATTGTTATGTGATGTTGACTGTTCTTCTGACCTCTGCAGGTCCATAACCCATCCTGGATGCACCCTCAGTCATACCTCATGCCCCCTACAGTGAGTATAGAGAAGGTCACGTCCACATTATAAGCCCTTAAATAGAAAAAGATATATATGGTCAACGGTGATAATTAAATTATTTTTTGACCCCATTTGAATTGTGACACGAAGTACACATACTTGTCTATTTATTTAAAATAAAATAGTTCCAGTTAAGAAAGTCGCAGTTTGTCGTGCATTTGTTGAAGTATAAGACTGTGAAAATACGTCATTAGTAAGACTACAAACCCATAAGTGGCGTAAGTAACGCCATGACATTCTCGTGCCAGAACCCTCAAGCCAAAGAGAGCATCGTTTTGGTGACGTGTGTTGTGCGAAACGAAAGCTGTAGCTCACTGAGCGGTTACACACAAAACTAAATATTACTTTTTATTTTTACAACAAACTACGACGTTCTTGATTTGAACAGTTATCTTTTAAATAGACTAACATCATATGTGTACTTCGTGTCACAATTCAAACTTTATCCAAAAATAATGTTAATCTTGCCATTACCATACATATTATTTCCAAACTAAGGTCCAAAAATGCGGGAGTTACTTAGGCTCTTTATTGTCTCTGGAGCCCTGAATAGTCTATCTAACCTACAGTACATTCTCTGTGTCTACCCATAGGGAGCGGTCCTCACACCAGGAATGGACCACACCATGTCCATTCAGCCCACCTCTATGATGGGCCCGCTCACACAGCAACTTAGTCACCTCTCCATGGGAAACAGCGGCACGGTCAGCTGGGTTTTATTTTTATTATCACACCTCTGACCTATTCTGGACTCACACTCGCATTGTAATTATCACTTGTTGTGTACTTGACACCAACTGTGAACATTATGACAAGATATGTGTATTTTCCCTAGAAAACTGCTAATTGCTTCTTTCGTTGGTATGGGCCTTTTTCACAGAGACCTAGAAAGACAACTGTAAGCAAATGTACTTTTTTCTGTCTAGGTTGTAACAGGGAAAAAAGCCCTTGGAAAATCTTGGATGTATTTTAGCTGATTCGATAGTTATTTGGCACGAGATGTATACACTGCATGTATACATGTAGCAGCTTATCGCTGACCCTTTTTAATTTTTGTTAAATATAAAACCTGTTGTTTTCTTCCAGTATATGCCTGCAAATACCTCTATGCAGGGGACCTACATTCCCCAGTACACTCAAGTGCCTGCTACCAACGTCTCAGTTGAGGTATGCAAGGTGAAGAGCTTTACTGAACAGGATTGTGCATTTTAATGTGGGATATAAAGCCATGCTTCATGGAACTGATCACGAGTGCCGTTTGTTTAGGAAAGTGCCGTCCAACAAGCTGTTGCCATAGAGGCACCCACAGAGCACACAGCCTACTCCTACCAGCATAACAAGTGAAGAGGTGGCGGAGGTAGGCCTTCTCGGTCAGTCAGTCTTTGTCATGTGCGTTATTATGTTAACTCCCACACAGGAATGGGTTTCATAGCATATTTTTGCAAAGGATGTTACTGCATTAGGATCAATACCATAGTAATAACTATGTGCACTCTACCCCACCTGCCTCTCAGATCTTCCCCTGGCTGTGGAGTGATTGGCATAGAGCTCTGGCTGCTGACTAGACAGCCTAGTACTCAGTGACAGACTGGAGTTAAGGCATCAGACACTGAGGAGGAACGCAGACTGTTACATGGGACAAAGTTATATTTTCTACAAACTCATACATAAAAAAAAATAAAAAAAAGTTTTGCTTCATAAGTGCAAGTGCAAGACTAAAGGACAGCAGGCAGTTGGAGAAATGGAAGAATCATGGAGCATCTATTTTGATAACCATAAAGGAAACTGTCTCACACACATACACATGCAGAAACACAAGTTTTTTGTGCACGTTCGATTTGATTCACTACTACTCCGGGGAGCAGTATAAAACCAGGAACAGAACAATACAACATAATGCGTCAAGTCATGTTTTGACCTAATGTAAAATATGCTGGTTTTTCCTTATTGATTTATTTGATACTTTCAAGCTTTGAACCTGCCTTTTTGTACATATTTTTGGTATATTTGGTTAGCTGACCCATGAATTGAGTAATGCAAATATTATAATTGAGAAAGCTTCCAAAACAAAACAAACAAACTAAACATAAGGTCCTCCATTCTTGGACAGGTCAAGTGCTAACTTGGAATAGCATCTGCAGCAATGGCAGCATGTCTATCAAGCGTGAAACCTTATCTGAGGCGGTCGGTCCTGTTTGTTTTTTGGCACGAGTCTCAAATCATTTAGAGTTTTAGCAAGTTTGACAAAGCTTCAGACAATCAAAGAATTTTAATTCATTTATTATTTGGATTTGATGCAGGTAAACATAAAAAGAGACTTCTGCACAATTGTATTGGATAGTACAACATTTATGTCAAATTTGAGCTGCCCCAGTTGATGAAACACAAACTTGCTGAACAGGAATTATGCCTCACACAGAGAGAGCTACTGTAACTGTACATAAGAGTTATAATCTGCTGGTTAACATTGTTTCTTGTTGGTGTAATATTGCTACATTTACTTTAATCACAACATTTCATCACATTTTTCATAAAGGGAAAGTCTTCAGAGTCATTTCCTTTCTGAAGCAATACATGTTACAGTAAAATGTTTATATTACATCTGCATCTGCTGGGAAACAAACTAAATCGTGTGGCTCTGAATTTTATCCCAATATTTCCTTAAATAATACACAATTAAGGTGGGTGGATATGACCGATTAGCTGCACTTCTGCAATGTTGTGCTTTTTAAATTTTTATTTTTTATTTTATTTAATAGTTTTTTTAATATTTTTTATTCAGTTTTAATACTTGTAGGATTGCAACAATTTTTCAGAGGCTTTGATATTTTTTGTAGTGTTGTGTGCTTTAAACAATGAAAAGTGTTGTCAATTATGCATTTTTCTGTAAAATAGTGATTTGTTTGTATGTTTGCATACTTCTCAGTCTAGCTTCAATGTTGATGACTAGAAAAGGCTTTAATGTGTTCCAACTGTAACATTTCAGTTCTGTGTCACCAATGCTGGCACTTTATGAACATTACTCCTGCAGTCAATTATGAATTCTGTCCTATGTTTATGTTTTGATACAGAGCTGTGTCCCATGCAGTTGTGGACACAGAAATATATGGTCAAATCCCTACTTACCTCATTATGCCGGAGAAATGTAGATTCAGTTCGTATTCAAGTTTAGCAGGCAATAACTACCATAGTTTTCAATGCTGCTCACAGCTGGTACTGTGTGTATATGCTTACTCTTCCGTCCATTGCTCGAAAAACATTGTCCGAGGTCTGATGGTCTATGCAATTAATTTATTATCCTCGTTAATGCAATAACACATACTTTATCTAGGAGACATTCCACATAGTGGATCACCTTACAAAATGACCAACACATTCTGCTACTTCAGCAGTTTATATATTCCAAGTCTCTAAAACAGCTGCATTAAAGGGGAAACTTTACACTTTTAGATCATACAAATCATTGGAAGCGCAAAGGGAAAAACTACTTTTGCCTATTGGTATTGGTTTTGTTTCACCAAAGATGTCCACCTTCTTGAAGTCATGTCATGTTAACATGTTTATCCCTGTTGTGGATCATTGATGCAGCTTTGTTAATATGAACCACAGAAGTGTGATAGGAGTCAATTCCATTCCATCCATTAATGTTATTGGAAAATCTGTATATGCCGCATGTCACCCTGTTTTTAATGTTATTGCTGAGTTATTGAAGCTGGATCATTATTATCATTTTATTTTTTCTATGAAACCAACTGAATTCCATGAGCAATTAAGAAGTAAAACTTCACAGAAATGCCTTAGCTTTCACTGACAGGAAATAAGGTGCTACTCAGAATTTGATGGTTGTCTTCTGACTGGAACGGGTGTTTTTTTTTTTCATAATGCACTGCTAATAAGGCTGAATACATACAAACTCAGTACAGCCACACAAATAAAAGAAATACACAATATTTGTCTGTTTTCCATTGCTATTCCATATTATCGTCACCCTAAATTTATCATTTTGAGATTTCCATTCTCTAACTTGCTGCTAATTTGGGATATTACCTGTTTGAGCTCACAAGGTTGTCTTGTACATAAACTCTTCTCAATGTATCTTTCTGTGCCATCCATGGTAACAGGTGTTTTGATACCCCCAGAAAGTAACTACAGCTGTTGTAATTGTTTGATTTGAATTTGGTCGTATGATAAAATAAAATAAAATAAAAAGTCACTGTGGTTTTGTGTGCTCTTCATTAGATGCTGTCTGCATGGCTGTATTTTCCCGAAATGTGATTTGTTTGTTTTCCACTAGGTAGACACTTATTTCAAATTATAATATCCAGACTACAAAAAAATGATTCACAAATAACAGTAACAATACATAAGGCATTTATTTCTAAAGTGGGTCCTACATACAAAGCATATGAAAAAGGTATAAAACGTATATTAAATACAATGTCCAACAGGCTGTATATTTATGTACAAAGTTGAAAATAGACAAAAACATTTCCAAAACCTGTTTGCTGAAAAACAACCTCTTATCCAAAAACAAAAAAATAGATTTTGAACCTATATTTACAATCTTATATTAAAGACTTGTGGACATAAAGGTTATGGCATGTGTGTTTGTATATCTTTATCTCTGTATAGTTAGGATTCATTTGCAATTTTATGGCATAGCAATACATCCTAAATGTATCACCAATTTGATCATTCACTAACCATATTGATGTGATGACAGTTAATACTTTTATACACTTAACATATAAAAGACAAGACAAATATGAATAAATAACGCACATTTCAAGGCAATGCTCGACACTGCTGGGTGCCAATGTATGTTTGTCTGAAGGAAGTCTGAATTTAGAGATATTGTACTCCATATAACACAAGAGTGTCACTGGAGCATAACACTAGGTAACAGAAAATGAGCAAATATCAGTCCAAAGATTCCTGCTCTCCTTATATTGCAAGTCATTGTGAGTGTCAAAAACAATGTGTGCACGGTGAAAAAGTCAATCAAAAACAGCTCGAAGGATGGTTTGGGAAGTCAGAACAAGCTGAGCTTATCGGCTGTGGTTAAGAAATACAAAATGTAGCATTGCAACTGCTAGAATGACGCAATGCTAATGTCTATGAAAAAACAATTTGCATTGATAGGAACTAGGCAGTGCTTTTTACTCCACCCATGGTTCCTCAGCTGAAGGGAGGTAGTTCTGGGACATTCTGGTTTTCTGACCTCACAACAGTTTGCGATTTAGAATCTCCCAAACCATTCTCCTCCTGAAATAGGGCATGTGTTTCTAGGGAAACAAGGACATCATATGTTTAGACACTTTCATAGCAATCACTGGACTAGGCACTTTCTTGTTTTTGCATTTACCTGCGTGAATGTTATGGGCTTGTCTTTGGTTATGTACTCCGCATATTTGCATGTGAACATTCCACAGTCACTGCCATTCATCTGCTGGGGGATTTCCTGCAGGTAAACAAAAAAGTGTGTTTACTACTAATAGTAGTTTATCTATTCAAGTCAATCATTATTAATCTTCCCCTACCATGGGAGATCACTAATAATCTTTATACCCATACACACATATATACATACATACATACACACACACACACCACTTTTCATTGAGAAATAATTTATCAATCACTTACATTGCGTCTTTTGCTATGCATAGTCCAGTCTGAGGTGTCCATTACTATACCCTTCTTGTCTTTGCTTTCATGCTGCAAGTATTCTCTGTGGACAAATCAATTGCCTTACTGATTTACACATTGATTCGTAAAGATATTTACAACAAAAATGGAAAAGACACGCTTCTTATACAGTAGCTACTGCATGTAAAAGATGTCTCATGTCTGCTGCAGCAGCCAGCATAAATTTTTTACTTTGATACACACTGTTTTATGCCAGTAGTCTTGCATTATACAGTAGCTACTGTATCTGCCCATGCAGGGCGAGAGTAACTTACAGCAACACCCTGCACGCATCATCGTTGCTCCCTCCCATGGAATCGAAGTACAATATGGCCTTCTTACGGAAATCCACCACCTGAGTGACCAAAGCCATGGTAAACAAAATGCAGCGTTTCCCACAGATATGAGATATACCTGTGATTGCAGCCAGCTTAAAGGGGTGGGGGTTCCAGGGTTTGCTGTAGACTTTTTATTTTTATGTAATCTGCTCAGGATGCGCTGCATTGATTGTGCAGTATGAACATAATATTACGTTATATTATGTTGTAGGACATACCTATCAACAACTCAGGCACGTTACAACAGTTGGATCGATCAAATGGTGCAGCAAGGGGTCAGTTGGCCATTTAAAAAATAACCTTGCCGTCTTTGCCTGTAATGCTGAATTGGTTAAGCAAAGGCATTTATACTATTCAACCGACCACTGCAACATACCTACAGCAGGCTATGGCACTTTCCCACTGCGTGGCAACCCGACTATACTCGCTCATGGTAGCACATGCCATTCTATGTGGCAGGCGTTCGTCACGCTCTATATTATTTTATTCAGAAATATTTATTAAAATAGCTTTATAACACAATTGAGGGGAGATTGTCCCCTAGTTGTTTTATCACGGATAGCATCTCTCTCTCGACAGATAAAAAAAATTATGAAATGTTAAAATGGGTTGCCAGATAATTGGGCGGTTGTTAATAAATCCGACCAAGTAAAGTCTATGTGTCGGAAACCCTAAAACAACATTATCAATCAAATCAATCAATCAATGACGGAAGCAGTTAACATAGCAATTCCCTTTCACAAGACAGTTGAGGCTGTGTGGACTTACGGACAGGCACCAGTGCACACCCAGGTGGACGGGCACGAGCAGGATGTCCCTGGAGAAGATGTCCATCTTCTTGGTCCAGCGGCGGACAGCGGAGTAGCCGCTGCTGCGCAGCTTGGGGTAGAAGAATGTGTTGAAGGTGTCCACTGAAGGCAGACATGGCTGCTTGCTGCGCTCCACCAGCAGGTTCATGTAGAAGTTGATCACCTAGGAGAACAGCGGAGCGGAGTCATGTAGAAGCAGTCAGGTCAGTCAATAAAATAAAAAAGAACTGCAAATGTAGATTGTATGCATTGCATAGTATTGTAATGAATGTATTACATCATTTACATTAACCAACTCCCACATTCATCAATTTGCGGTGAAGAATTTTGAATAGGGCTTTTACATACAGAGCCTACTTGATTCATATCTTGTATACGTATGCAGCTCTGACATTAACACATTTGCAGATTCAACCTCAGAAATCGATCAGCCAAATTACATCAAAACCTGTCTGGGTTCCCAGGGGCTGCAATTTACTACTCTGGCTGGAAATATTGGCTTTTGAAATATTAATAAATAAATGCAACTCCAAACAAACCTGAAATTATGTATGCAGCGTAGTGAGCCCTGGTGTGTCCCATAAATGTTTCAGCTGCTTTTTTTTCCCCCTACATGACAAAAACCCAGGCCGGCAATTTTGCTGACTTTGACAGAAATCTTACACTTTGCTTGCAACAGCTGACTATAATTTTAAGACCAGTGCCTCTTGTTACAATGTGCACAGACACACATGAAATGGCTTTGAGTGTTTAAGGCACCGGCACACGTGCTTTTGTGCAACGCGCACACGTAGACAAGCGGCTGCGTCATGAAAGGAATTATTCACACACTTGCCTACGTACCTTGCGTGTGCGTGGAGTAGGGACGTTCCCAGCGACTAATGTCCCTGTCGGTTAAACAACATTTTACCCAAACTACGCTCAAAAGGAACGCAGCACACGCGCCAGATACGCCTGGTAGCCATCTTGCATACGCATAATTAAAAGCAAGTATATCGTGGACTTTACCTCATCATTGAGCCAGTTGAGGTGGCTGAGGGTCTGTAGATCTTTGCGCGTGAGGCTGAGGCCGAAGCCTTCACTCAGGACCTCGTCTGCATTGCCTCCTCTAAGAGCCCGGTACACCTCAGCCTGCATTTCCTTCAAGTAGAGAGGTCATGGATGTGTGAACTAGAATGCCACAGACATCATCATCACATCAACATGAATATATCTGAATGCTGAAATAAACTAAAACAAGCGCCCATTTACACAGCAAATGCCCCGGACACTATATGTAAAATTCACGCTGCATCTCTTAACTGCTCCGAGCAGTTTATCTTCGTGGTTAACTCGATGTTACCCTATAAGCACTGCACCTCCACTCACACTCACAAGTAAACGCCTGGTGTTCTGTCGAGTTGTGCGCTGCTTAGTCAAAAGATTAGGCCTATACTGCAAATTGATTATTTTAGATGACATTATAGCATTATAGCTATTAAAATACACCTTTAACATTATCAGTTCTGTACAGGATGCATGCCGTTTTATGTCACGTATGGGGGGAGGAGCAGGTTATGGGGGTGTTGTCTGTTTCCATGTGAAAAGGTAGGCTGTACAGCCCTTTGAGACTGCAATGTGAATAAGGGCTGTATACATAAAATGTACTTGACATGTTCCACGTAGTTACACAATTAAAAAAAATGAATGTCATCATATCATAGCCGTTTCAGTTTTCACATTATTTTCTTATATCAAATATAATTTAGCTATTAAGATTTGCTTTATGATGTTAGCTATTAACAACATAACGCCTAAATAGAGACTTTATTTACATTCCTTGATCCCGTGATCGTAAGTATCAGTCCATTTGTGAAATCATATTTTAATAGAGAACTGTAAGGTAGGCCTACAGCAGGCATATGTATAGTATGCACGCAAGAAAGGCTGCTGTATGCATTTGTAGTTGAGTTCCCAGGACAAGCGTTTCTAAGATCAAATAGGTTTTTCATGCATTTTCAGGAACTGGCAATAGCTTGCCTTATTACAATAAAAATTCATAATTTAAATATGTGAACAAAGGGGGGACAGGCAGAGCTCTTGGCCTGTGTTGGCGACCACGCCATTTTTATGTGAACGCACGCAAGCTGGAAAGAAGCCAACACCGACTCAAACTAACATCTTCATCGCAGTCATAGTACCGTTTAACACCAGTTTAGACAGGACGGGCTTGTCAACCCTTTCCCTGATAACCCCGAGTTAAATCTTAGTAGGTTGAACTCTATTTGTCATAGAGGCCACAGGTAAGGCAGACATAACTGTCCAACAACATACCTCTGTGAGCTCAGGGAACTCGGGCTTCTCCTCTTTCAGCTCATTTATCACCAGAGCCAGTGGAACTTCCTTCTCCAAAGGAACCCGCACATGGACCTCAACGTCTGGGCTCAGCTGTCCTTCGTCAGACAGTCGCTAAGCAACCAGGAGCAGGTAGATGATGGTATATATCATTACAGACCAGAGTGCTCCACAACCAACATAAAACAAGAAAGGGTTTTCTGTTTCTTCAGACTTACCTGTTGTAGAAGCTGGGCAGCCAAGGCTTCCTGCTCTTCGATGTGTCTCCGTCTCTCGCGTGCCCGAGAGTCGTACATGCTGGTCCTGCCATGGGAAATCACACCCTGAATACCAACACGCGTGGTTGAATGCACTAAATAAAAAATTAAACCAATTAAACTTACAATTCCTTGATCCATTGCTCAGCCTGGAAGCATGGCACACTGCAGACAGAAATATAATACTGCTCATACAATAGGGAAAACTATTGTGCATTTAAAGGTAGAAATAGATAACAGCAGTGGTGGACATTTTAATTATGGTGAAATAAACATTAAAAGAAATGTCCTGTTGGGATACATGCTAATGGAAAAAGTAGCAGATAGTGTATCTCAGTATTAAACAGTGTTTACAGTTTGCATACTGTAATGTTGAGATCTATATCTTGCTATTTTCCATTTGCTCCTGCAACACCTGACTTTCCCTTCATGGATCAATGACATACAATAATCTCAATTTCAAGAACTGACAGCACAAACAACAAAAGAAAAGAAAGGGTACAAACCTTGACATTTCTGGCTTTTTACCCCTTTGTTCGTTTACAATTATTACCGAATCCCCATCATGAGCTGAAAGACAGCAACAAGCCACCTTGATGCGTGTACAACACTAGACGATTGACTATGTTTGTGACCCCTACCACACACACAGTCTTTTTAGGCAAGAAGTGTACCTGATGACTGAGTGTCCTGAGAGGAGGTGTCCTGGAGGTGGAGGTAGGGAGCTGAATGTGGGCTGGCTGCTCCACCAGGGCTGAGGTTCGGGGACCACGTCTCATCGCCCAGCCTGCTGGAGGCCTCAGCTGGGCTTGGCAGATTGCTGGAGCTCCGGCTAGACAAGTCTCGGGGGCTGGGCGGCCCGCTAGGTCCCTCCGAGGACTCCTCCGCCGCCGCTGATCCGGGGGGGTAGGAGATCTGCAGCAACAGGCGACTGGAGCTCAGGAAGCTGGTGCTGAGGGAAGCAGGAGGGGAAACAGCCAGGCGGACGGTACACGTGTTACCAGGGCGGTGGAACCAGAGCCATGGAAAGAACAGTTACGCCAACAGAAGTTCACGTTTTTAAACGGTCACATGGTTCATGGAGAGGCAAAACCTATGGCTCGATAGTTCCAGAAAGTGTTTGGCTGGCAATTTGAATGAAATAAATAAATAAAAATGTATGTTTGATTGATTGATGGATGAAAGAGATCACCCAGCCAGTGAAGTAAAATATGCTGAGTCACTTTAACAGCTAATCAGAAGTGTTGTTTTTTGAATTAGCAACAGTTATTAGAAGAACACTGGTGAAATATTGGCACTCATGGAATGCCTCTCGTCAAATCAAATCACTTGGTAGGAACCAACTCCATCTTTACAAGGCTCTGGGTGGACCTACATCCAGACAGACCTTCAATGTGGGAAATGCGCTTACAAATCTCTGTGTGAGCGCACGATGGTGGGTGAGCTGCCGTTGTGGAGGAAAGATGACTGACCCCCGGAGACCATGGTCAGCAACTGCCTGTACACCTCCTTCTCCTCCTCACGAACAGACTGGTACAAAGACAACAACACAGAGGGAAGGCGTCCAGCTCATCATGAACGCCAACAAAACCACAAACTGTTTCTAAAGGCAGTATACATGTACACAGTACATACATATATAAAGTATACGCACTGTGTAGGGAGAAAACACCATAGTTACTAGGGTTGGGTACAGAACTCTGCTTTTAAGAGACCAAAATAAAGTTCTGACCTATTTATAGACTGCTCAATTTTCACTGTGCCGTCGTCTAGGCTACTAAAGGAGTTTCCAGTCTTGAGTCCTCATGCTCAAGGGATAAATACATTTTTCCTTTACCGTTTTGCGCATCTAATTATAATTCTGGTGAAGCGTAACATGCGCAATCCAATCAAGGGGACCCAATCGAGGGCACAACACCACGCTTCCAGCTCTCGACAAAACACACTGGGTGCTCGAGCAAAACACTACATAGTTGCAGTTGAGACTGGAGCAGTGAGATGAACAGACTGCTGTAGAAGCGGACACAGCAAACTCTTGCAGCGAATAAATGAGAGAGCGGTAAGATCAAACTAGGCCTATTGTTTATAGCAGCAATATTTACAACGTCCTTGTTTCAGATTTAACCCTGTAGGCTACGACTACAATTAATGTCACTATTGAAAGTGTGCCATGCTACCGTATTCTGCTTCGGAGAACGTAGTTGAAATTCATGGGGCGTTCACAGTTCAATAATGCTTGAATTACGCTATAGACGTAGTTTGTAAAGAGTCAAGTCAGGTAGTTTTTTTCCATAGGCAACATTAAATTACTGTAATGTTATTACCGAGAGTAGAGTACCGAAAAAGGTACTGGTACCGAATTCGAGGTACCGGACCGGAATCGATTCAAATGTGAGCGGTACCCAGCCCTAATAGTTACACCATTATTGCTCATGGGAAACAATGTGCGCACATATAAACCGTAGATAAAAATAATCGCTAATTTTAAAGAATTCTTATACAGATATAGGCGGCGCGTTAAGTTTTAAGTTTACTTTGAACATTCCTAGCCGTCGTGCACATCCAATTTAAGCGAGGCCACGCATTTGGTTGTATACCTGGGCCTAAATGCTGCAAGGTTCTGACAGAGTGCTAGGAAACAGTAAAGGTTCAACGGACGGAAACTCTGCATTTAAATTTTGGAATGGGGGGAGGTTCAGGACCAAAATGACGTCCATGCAAGTCAATGGGGTCATCCAAAGATTTCACCATACTATAGGCCATTTTTACTCTCTGGAGGCGTTGATGGGTATTTTGAGTATATAACATTAATTCCCAATTACCTACGATCAATATGAGGCCAGAACGGTATTCCTGCAGCAAACTGTTTTGGGGTAATTTGACTGTTTCAGGCCATGCATGGAAGAATAAGCTGTCTGGGCGCTGCCTACCTCAGCCTCTACAGAAAAATGCCGTTAGTCACACGTTCACTGAAGAGACCAGAATCGTACCATTTTTGCTTCCACTGAAATGCATTATAGTGCTAAATTGTTATTATGCCAGCATCTTTGGTTCTGGTGACTGACCTCCAGTGCAGCGCTGCGAGCTCTGGGCACATGCGACCGGCTGGAGACGGTGCTGTGTGCAGGGCTCTGCACTACCTTGATGGGGAAAGTCTTCTCATACATGCTGGTAAAAGAGCTGCTAGCTGTACCAATGCCAGAAGCACTAAACACATCAGAGAGAAGACTGATGATGATTTACATCAATATGCATAAATGCACAAGCAAGACGTCAAAGACAAGCAGTTACTTTGGAGGAATATAGAATGAGAACCAGGAGAGCCATGTACCTTGAAGTTCCATGTGGCCGCAGGGGCCTGCCCAACCGTGGAGCAGGGCGTACTTTAGGGGTGTTGCAGGGTGTGAAGTTGACAGAGTGCCCGTTGGTTTTGGGCATTTCACGATGCGTCATACTCATACACGTCTGACGCCTGCAAACCTTTGATCCCAAGGCTAATTTCTCATTTCGGAAATTGTCTACAGTCAAAAGATGTGCAAGAATCACAACTATTATCAACAACAAATCATTATGACATTTAGCAACATAAAACATTAGCAAGTGATGTTTTGATACAATACAATGCATGGATATATAAGTGTTATACTGCTTAAGAAAGCAAGCATTATTACATGCATGCTATTGTATCATAAAAAAAATAAAAAATAACAAATTACACCCTTACCTGATTTTGATGTTTTCCACTCCATAGTCGTAGATGGAGTAACAAATGTTTCATCGATTGGGGTAGAGTTTCTCTCCACAACCTGCATATATGGGTAAACATGACTTTCTATACAATATTACGTAGTTAGGGTTAACTTTAAACACCATAAAACAGATATTATACCTCTCTCTGTGTCCAGATTGGTGCAGATGTTGAGGCCTGTGGCTGAGGTATTGCTGGAGGACCAGGGGAGGCAGGTAATATGTTTCTTAACGCAGGGCTCAAGTTTCTCCGTACCCATGTCGCTACATTAGAACCATGGCTCTTAACTCCTTCAGCTGCAACCTTGACTGTGTCAATCAAGTCACCTACGGTAAAGTCAAATACATAATAATAATAATAATAGATTGTTAAATAAAACAGCATGTCAAACGACCTTTGCGATATTAACGTATTTCTTTTACATTTACCCATTCGAGATTTCTTGATTCTGAGCCCATCTTGATTGACGTCTCCATCTTCCAAACTTTAGAAGAAGATAAAACCATATGTAATTCATGTCTGTCAAACATTTAACACCAATGTTGAGAACATTGTACATTACTATTTGTACTTTCGGTTAGTGCTAAATTGCGCATTTAAACAGAATAGAGTTACTGTACGATAGTGTGTTCTGTGTTTTTAAATCGCTGGGTACCCTGTGATTCAATTCAGATACCATTCAATCCGTCTTTTCCTCTTCGTTTTAACTTCTTCCTGTGCTTCGTGTGCATCGGAATGGTCCGCAGCTGGAACTCCATCTCGAAAATTTGCGATCCCAGTTCCAATCCACTCGTAGAGTTTATTCATCATAGTTCAAAAAGTCGTGGAAATCCCAGTAGATAGGGGGTGGGAAATAACCCGCTGTCGCTGCTTTCAGCCGTCTGTCTCCCGGTACCGGTATAGTTTCTCAAAATCAAGTAAATGCCCGTCATCGAGCAAGATGCGGTTATCTTTAGCTATTTCGCTGACTAGCACCAGTAACAGATATCATGTTAATGTCCATGGAAAGAGGTCAACAGTTAAGCAGTTGTCTCTAGAGTTATCTAGTTATATGGTAACACGCTAGGCTAACTACCAGCTACGGTAGCTAATATTAGCCAACAGGGCTAATTTAGGTAAGTGGTTAGATTTCAACTGTTATGCGATGAGTCACGACTAGCACGTACTTATATCGTTTAAAGTTAATTAAGATATCAAAGACGAAGTATAATTGTAACTTTATACGACATTTAAACTCGATAAAGGATAACCTCTCCCGCTTCTTCCTTATTCAAAACCACAACATGGCTGAACTCGACGTTGCACTATCAAAGATTTTCATTGGACGTGTGCAGTAGCATCATTTCGAGTGTTCTGTTTAGTGAATGGCGGTTACTTTTAAAAGCCTTTGCCAAAGTAACTCACGTCTCAGCTACAAATCGGTAAAATACTGGAAATAAAGTAGGCTACCCTGCACGCAAATGCGCACTTTTGAACATACGGTAGGCTAGATTAAATGTAGGGCTACACATATAGTGTCTCTAATAGTAGCCAGTCCATGATAGAGCAAATTACACTCGAGTATTATCCCAAAATGCGGATGATGTATTTGTGGTTTGACATAATATTGTCATCACTGGCGCACAGAAGCACATACACATATTATAAATATGTGACAAGCAGTAAAAAATTGCTCAAGCTAAAATGTTAAATAGATAAATTACACTGGCACAGTTAATATTTTGTCATTTTCACAGTTTTAATAAATTAATACAGACACTTCCAGAACTGCACAGATGCAAACTCTTTCTATTCTAATCATAATGCAAATTGCAGTAGTACAGTGGACATCAAGACAATTATTTCAAAGCAACATTCAGTGGAATAGTGATCATTTAAAACTTTCATACACATTTCATACACAATAGCGTTTAGATTTTTAACATTTAGGATTTTCATAAAAATAAATACATCTTTCAAATAGCTAATAGACCTAGTTACACATACTCTCACCAAAATACTTGTAAAAAGCTTGAAAAAAACTGCAATTATTTTCATTACAGTATATTCATAATCAGTGATAAAAGTTGCACATAGGCTTACATGATCTCATTTCAAAACCATAATATAAGTAATTTCCTCTAAATAGCCTAGGAGGCTACTGTAAACAGTAGGTTATTGTAAAAGATTTTAGATTATTAGAATGTAAGCAACAGAAAACAAATCATGTGATTTACAAAGACTATGACCTAGAAATGAAGGCATGAGTTTATGATTTAGCCTCCTGATATAAGTGTAAATTAAATATCGGTGAGCCTGATCTTGCCAACTACATGTTTGACTTTGATTGAATTTGAGCTTGCAATCAGGATGGTCCCATATTTCTTGTCTAGTCAATATTAGTTGTTACAACTTAAAAGAAGTCATGATTATGCACAGCAAACAATTCCCATATAAAAATAAAACATTGGCATCTAATTGTATAACATCTAAGCTCTTATTCACAAAACCAACAGAGCACCCATAGTCTAATCAATGGCAGAGTCACATTTGGCATAGTTAAGTATTTTTTTAAGTGTCATGCATAATTTTTGTATTGTATTTTAGAAATGATTAGCTCAGAGAGTATCATCACCTCCAATTGTCATGCTTGAAATTGATTCACACTAGAGCACTGGATGTTGAAAATTGGAAGCCATGTTAAGGCATTCACAGTACAATGTCACTATTCATGATCATATCAGGATCAGGCAAAGATGGGCACCTGTATAATGTGTCGTCATGTTGGTCAATCACACTCATGAGTTTTACTAATCTATAGCTACATGACAACAGTACAGGTAGATGGGTTTACTCCCTCTTTGTTCCAACGATATCCACAAAGAAGGTGAATATGTAGATGATATCCAGGTAGATATTGAGTGTGGCAAAGATATATTCTTCTGGACTTATGGCATAGCGCTTATTTCCCATGAGCAGCTGGGTGTCAAATGCCAAGAACTAGAAGCAAACAAAAGCATGTATTGAAAATATACTGTATATGTCCATAGTGTACATAATGGCCTTTATGGGAGTATACAAACACTCACCATGGTGAACAGGATAGCTCCCAAGGTGGCGTAGATTGTATCCAACCAAGGTACCTGATGTGCAACGACAAGAGTGATTTTAATAAGATGTGTTGCATTAAGACATTTGGACAACTGATGTGAGCATTTGACTGAAATATTTCTTACATATTGAAAGGGGATGACAAGTGCCATGACCAGTCCAGAGATTAACATGACCATGCAGAGGACAAAGAGAACTCCTCCGCATGACGTCACATCAACCTAGAGTGACATATAGGACAAAAAAATATATATACATATATATTAACTCAAAAGCAGAAGGTAATGGAATTGCTGGACAGCTATAGCAAAAGAGAGTTGTGTTCAATCAGTTTTTACGTCACTATATAGCGAAATAGAAATGCATTTAACACATATACTGTGTTTTGTTCTTTGCTTACCTTAGTTTGAAAGCTGAAGACAGTGACAATGAGGCAGACCATTGCTGTGATACCCAGACATAACACCACTGACTTGGTGTTGTAGTAGCTATTGCAGGATCAATGAATAAATTGTGCAAGTGGATAATTGAGATTAAATAGTCATACAATTACAGTGCAACAGAAAGACAATTGTAGAAGACACTAGCATACGTGTACCTGGACAACATCCCAGTCACATAGGAGAGGGACAGGGTCTATAAAAGACAGAGATTCATGAGAATATATACATTTCTCTCTTCTACAGATATACAATAGATCTCACAAATGCAGTTATTCAAAAATGATATTACTAGATACTTACATACGCAGCCATACATACTTCGGTAACACAACTTTATAATAGATTAGTAAGTTATTTGAGGGTAAACATTATTAAAATTACTACTTATTTAAACAGACACAATAAACGTAATACTTACGAAGATGACAAGCAGAATCAGATTCCATGGAAACAGACGCCTGTGGTTATAAGAAGGATCTAAATTAAATTAGGCTGGATTTACAACAGATTTAGGTCATTTACAATCGTTTGTACGCGGTACAATGCCATTTCAGACATAATATACAGCTTACCTTGGAGTAGAACAGCAGGACAGAGTCAAATATGTGACAAAGAACACTGCACTGTTAATGAAGAATAAAATATTAGCTACAACATATGATTATACAAAATATCTTGTGACTTGGGAATTCTGTTAAGTATGTAACTTACTAAGATGCCCAATACCATCCTGGGTTAGACTGAACATAGTCCCTCAGAGGTTCACTGTAAATACATTCAAAACATTGTGTTAATGTACAGCCACCAAGTGGTTTGAAAAATGTACTGCATCTGATCAACACAGAGACACACTAACCAGAAAGTGAAGAGGGCCACAATAGAAAGGGTGACCAAAAGTTGGATCATCAAGATGGAGTACACCTTAAAACAGGACATTGTCAATGAAGACTGATGTCTTCTCAAGTTGTCAGCGAATCAAGGCAAATTATTTGCTTAAATGAGAATCCATAGCTACATGTTACCTTTCGGATAAAGATTCGCCTGATGCTTGTATCGTCCCAACTGAACTCCGTGAGCATCTCGGCATCACTATAGGAAGGTGTATTGCCACCTAGAAACATTTAGAAAAGAAATATGTAAATGACAAATGGCTACCAGGGGCCCAGCATAGGTAGACAATAATATGCTAATAAAATGTGCATAATCCTACTTCCAGTGGCTTCCTCATAGCTGGGAGGAACTGGTAACACAGTGTCCTGTCCACTTGAGGAGCCGTCAGCAGCTTTGCTGGCAAGTAAAAGCTGAGAGTACAGAAACAATAGCCTATGTTAGCCTGCTAAATGGCAACTCATTTAAGTTTGAGGCAGGACTCCTTAAATGTACTTCCTGCATGAGTGAGTAGACCCTATTCCACAGTCTAAACTACAAGGAAAAATCTCACGCATGTTTAATTTGCATAACATAAATACTCCCCTAATCTAGATAATTGTTTATAATAATGACATAGATTAGATATCATCAGATAACATAACTGATCTGATGAACAAACAAAACGGAAAAATAGAACCATTACGAGCATTTATTGACGATGTAAAACACTGTACTGAAGATGAAGTTGGAACATAGCTTCAATGGCAAATGGCAATGACGAGTAGTAGCAAATCCTTTGACGTAGTTCACCCAAGTTGTCATGTTACCAAACAATCAAGCCATAATTCCCCTATAATATGAAATGCTCATCAGGACTCATGTAGTGAACATTCTATTAATACAATGGCCATGCAATGTAAATAAAAATAGGCTATTGTAATAATTAGGGGCACTATCTAAAAGAAGGGTTTTCTGCACACAAAATATGTTAAAAGTCAAGCTATTGTATTGTTCATTATAGCAGTATGTAAATAGTTATGTATTAATGTAACTAGTAGCATTACAGGTAAATCAATGAATGGAGCAGATACACATTTAAGGATAGCTTGTGGCTCAGATGAAAACCATCTCAATAGTGTAAACATTTTTAACTGCAAGGATGAATAGTTTGACAATGATAATAATATTACAACCACTATCTCTTACCTTGCCCTGTGTCATGATGTCAGGCTGCCTGAAGATGGCAGTTGTATTTCTGTATGTGAACTAGTCAAATGGTGTTGTGAAAATGGACCCTGAATAGCAGCAACGCAGTTATGAGTCCCACATACACCCCTCCCTCACCCGTGGAGGGATATTCCGGTAGCATCTACATGAAGCTATACTGCAAAGAGAAATGCTTGGACTGTGCCACACCAACTGAGAAAAAGGGGGTGGCCATTTGCTAGCATGGAAAAAACTGGAATCACAGTATGACACATAAAGAAACGAGATTAATCTGGAAATAAGGTCTGCAGCAAACTCACAGGAGGGTGGTCATGCAATGTTCTAGAATTTCCAAAATTGGCACTGGCCTCACTCTTATCTTCATGATTTCAATGAATATAATTGCAATATGCAATGTCACTGTAAGTGCAATGCATTTAGAAAATACAGTACTCTACTTTATGAAAATAAATGACAACTTGCGTTCTACAAAACTTAATGTGATTAGGTTTTGTGTTAAGGTCAAGCATATAGAAAACAAATGGAAAAGATGCTAGTTATCTAAGTTAACTAGCATCCCATCTTTTAGACAGCTGTCTATTTTGGAACATGATCATTGAAGCAATTAATCTAAACACCTATAACAACAGTAGTTGTTTACTAAAACAAGTATTTATTCCTCATGTACAATATACACACTTCAAACGGAAAACATTAATCAATTGACCAATTTGTCCTAAAGAAATTAGATACATATATATTATTTCCTCTTTCAAAATTACCTTTTTGGACATTTGTATTTTGCATGTATGGTGTGTGTACACCATATGGTATCTGCAACTTGACTTAATCAGTTCTCTGTAAAGGTCCATTTTAATCTTCTAATGTAATGATTAAGTATATCAACATTAGCCTGAAAAGATAAATCATGCTATTATATTATACAGGTGGTGCATTCAGATGCCAATGAAATCATAACTAGGTGACCTTAAAAACATTAGTACACAACCGCATGGGGATGATTTGAGGCACAGAGGCACTTAATATAGCATGTAGGGCTGGCCCCAAATATTCGATTAATTGTTCGTTGGGTATGTATTTTTTTTTCAAATTATGCATGTATGTTTTTCCATTAATCCCTATACTGTCTCCATTTAAACCCACATGTTCAATTGTAATTGCCTGCCCTGCACTGTGTCATCAACATAATTGACTGCAATTGGTTCTGTTTGTAAGAACAACACACACTCTTATTGGCTAATACAGGAGGTATATGATATTTGACAGCTCTGACTGGTTCAATTGATGTGTCAATCAAAGTGCATGGCTATGTTTACATGTGTGCTCACTGAAGCTAGGAATCGAAGATTACTTCTGTTAAACTTCGTAATTATAGTTTGGTGTTTAGAATGTTTTTTTTTGATAAAGAGTATTCGAATACTGGTTCGGAAATACCATCAGTTTGCAAGCGCGGGAGCGCCATACTTTGTTTTGCTCTACGAATCCGTCTGGAGACTCTCCGTTCAAAGTAGTGTGTTATAGGGCAATGCCAACAAGTGTCAGTCAAATCACAAGTAGGCGATATGACCCGGTTCAATTAATCAGAACAACCATGTGTGAACACACACTTAATTGCTGTGGGCACCAACTGAACTAGCCACCTGGATGCTGATCTGGTGGTGGTTCTCGGACTCAGGTCTCAAACGGACTAAAATAGCTCAGAGACTGCAGAAAATAACAAAAACAAAACAGGGCATATAAAGTGGGGGCTAAAAAAAAAAAATATATATTTATTTTTTTATTTTTATTAATCAGGCTGTAAACAGACCACATCACATAAATGTAACTTAGAATGCTGCCTAAAATGCAGTTGCTGATTCTAAAATCCTTTGTAAAAAAAAAACAACCAGGTAAGCAAATAAAATGAATAATTAATCTAAAAAATATCTCCAAACACCACTTTTGGTCTCTTTAATATTCAAGTCAGACTTTGGGAAACATCTCAACACCTTCATTTCAGTGTGCATACAAAAGCAACTGTTCAACTTCAGTTAGCATCTAACGGTAAGTGTACTCCAGGACCGTCGGTCACTCCCCCTCCCCCTTGACCCCCTCCATTCGCAGGTCCGTGTCGTTCCTCCCCAGGGCGAAGAGGCTGACCACGGCCAGCAGAGCGGCGAGCATCATCGCGGCACAGCCCCCAAACATGTGGCGGGTGCCGCTGCCGCCCTCCCCTCCACCCGTGCCTGACACCTCCCCGTGGAGCGCCAACAGCCCCAGGCAGGCCAGCATGTGCAGTGGCAACCGGAACCAGGCCAGCACCCCGGCCCGCTTCTCCTCTGGGATCACCCGGCCCTGGAGGAAGCCCACGGCGGGGAAGTAGAGGCCGCAGGCCAGCTCCAGCAGCAGGAAGGCCAGCAGGGACTCCCTGGGCCGCGGCTGCTCGGGAGCCGTGGAGAAGGTCAGCATGAAGAAGGAGAAGAAAGCCATGAGCACGGCCAAGCACAGCACGTGGCCCGGCTGCAGTCGGTAGCGAGCCGAGGTGGCCAGGCGGTACAGCAGGGAGCCGGCCATGCTGGCCGCCATGAGGCAGGAGAACACGATGCCTAGCGGGGGGCCGTGAGGGTCCAGCACCGGCGTCCACAGGAAGACGAAGATGTAGAGGACGCTCTCGAACAGAGCCTGCACCCCGCCCAGGACCATCACCCTGCGGTCTGACAGCAGGCAGCGCAGACCCTCTTGGCAGCTGCGCCAGAACCGCGCCCCGGCAGATGTTCTGAGCACGGACGCATTGGGAGGAGGAGGGCCAAGGAGAGGCGTCTGTTTGTCTCCCCCTGCCGGGCCTTCGTCAGCCTGCTCCACCCTGCCCCAGTCTGCCAGGACCACCCACCCACACGCCCCCAGGCAGGGCACAGCCAGGAGGAAGGGAGCCACCGGGCCCAGGTGCAGCCACTCCGCTAGCAGGTTAGCCACCAGCCCGGCTGCTACCGCCAGGCCGTGATTCCATGTGGCTGCCTTGGCGAAGGTACCGGGGATCCACTCCTTGGGGAAATCGTGGACGTCTGCGTGTCGGTGCACATACCAGGCCTCAAACACTGTGGACAGCAGAGACGTTGAGAGGCCGCCCAAGACGCGGCCCACAATCAGCACAAAATAGTCCCTTGACAGCTTAGTGAGACAACAAGCGGAGTAGGTGAAGCAGAAGAGCAGGCATGTTTGTCTACGACCCAAGACTTGAGGAATCCAACCAGCGACGGGAGCAAAAAGAACGCAAGAGGCCAGACCACACACGTACAAAATGGCAATTTGGGATTCCAGGAAGCTGTAGTGGCGGTAAAGTTTGTAGAGGTAGGGGCCCTGGAGCCAGTCCGCCCACAAAGCTAACAGGTATGCACGGAGGAAGAGACTCTGAAAGCGGCGAAAAGCTGGGTTGGCTATGGCCGTTGGAGCAGACTGAGTAGGGCTTATTCGGCGCGCTGTTATCTCGAGTCCAGCACACAGTGCCAACAAGAAAAGTATGGCAATGTACACGGTCACCAACATATTGCCGTCTTCTGTTCCCAAAGCTGAGGGAGATCGACGTTTCCTTATTTACTTTTCAAAACCTGTAAAGAAAAAAATAAGTAGACTTGCGGTCATGCATGTGAAGGACGGCAGTGACAACTAAGTTGTCTTTCTATCCGACCTACATTATGTAACGTATCCAGCCTATAGGCTATTGTTTTGGTTTTAGGTCTTACATGATTTCTAGACGTACATTTGCTCCGTATTGAATACATTACACAATATTTAAATTAGCATATAATTATGCTTGAATCTCTCAATCACCAATGAAGAGTGCTGCTGCGATAACATGTTGCCTACAAGTTAGTTAATGCCTACATGTTAACATAATTTGCATGACATTACTTTGGGGACTACGATTATTACGATTATTGTTCAAGCTAATAGCGCTCACCCTGTGTCTGTATCACGTCTATGTGTCAAACGTGCTGCTAGTCTAGCTATAAACGTCAAATAATTGTTGTTTAATATGTCTCCATCTGAAACTACATTGTACCTTACCATGATATCGGATAAGACGCTCTGTACATTTCGTTCATTGCGTACTAGAGATTTTTCCCAGATAAGTTTGAGATACTTGTGCTCTTTCAGCAACACTATCGATGATGGAAGTAACAGATGCACTTCCGTGTTTGACCTAAATGTACCGTAAGGTGGCGCTGATTGCTTTTCTTTTGAAAACATTTGACGCTCCATCTACATATGCACTCTACTCTAGTACACACAGTAATTGTATTTCATGCTTCTCAGTTTCTGAGAATGCAGTAGCCTGAATGTGAGGTTATGTATTGCAGTTACAAGTTGCAAACTTAAAAAACAGAATATAATATATAAAATATATAAAAATAAAATAAACATGTAAAACCATACACAATTTGCAATAAGCCTTCTGCTATTTTAAAATATTTTGTCAAACAAGTTACCTTCCTCTTCTGTGTTATTCTCAACATCTAGCTTCATGAATTGTAATACAGAAGTGAAGTATAGGGTGGTGGCATCAAGGCCGCAGAAACCGACTAGAGTAAGAAGGAAGCCATCTTATCCCTAGCACTGTTCCGGACAGACATGTCAGGCGTTTCTTCTAATAGTGCCATTAGACTGTGTAGCCTATAGTTTGCACCAGTCCCAATCCATCATAATCAGCTGCCCCAATCCATAACCAAGACTAACATCATACCTGCAGCTCCACAGCACTGTAGTCTGATGTTTTGCACCATCACATTTTATTATATTGTAATATATTATGTCCAAAATAATTTTGGCCGGTTTCAAGGACATGGATTAAGCCTATAGTCAAAGTCTAAAACAAAAAGTCAATGACGCTCTCCATTGAAAAAATGTCTTAGTCCATCCATCCATCCATCTTCTCCCGCTTATCCGGAGTCGGGTCGCGGGGGCAGCAGCTTCAGCAAGGGAC
>JAODTR010009981.1:0-29364 GCA_025399935.1 Amblyopsis rosae | reverse complement strand
AAACACATTTTCATTGGTCATTTCGACCCCTAATGCTAACAGTAGATAGAGGAGAATGTGAACGTTCCATCTATAGTTAAATGTCAAAATCGTCAAAAGTGGAGATACGTGGTTTTAATTGGACAGCGACGATATGTTATTTCACATGTGCTATGAAGATAGCGTTGCTATAGTAACTTTTTTGATTGTCAAGCCAATGTAATATGCAGTGCAATATTTTATGTAATACAATTTATATATTGTTGTTTATGCCTACTGAGTACCAATAACACTTTTTAAGTGTCCAACGTCCAATGTACACGGCCATCAGGTAATGAGAGCTATATAGTACTAGTGCTAGTAAGCCAATATGGAAAAGAGAAGAGCCTGATAAACCTGAGGTTTTACTAGTGCTTAATCCAAAAATCACTTTTTAATAACTGATGTGACAAAATGATTTTAACAGACTGCCGTTGCAGTTTTTTTTTTGCTTGCTAGTTTAATTTGCTATTAAGTGATTGTTGGGAGCCTGTTGGGAGCCTAGTCATCGAGATTGAAATGTTGTTCATAAAACACAGGTGCTGCCTGTTTTAATTTTAAACATAGGACCCTGGGTCACGTCTAATCTTGACTAACCATAATCTTCTGAGGTTGCGTTTGTTTGAAAGTTGGTGGAAAGCAAGATGGGGCTGTTTATATTTCTAAAAGTGGACACTATAACTACTGTGCCTTTGCGCCTTGCCACCGCCACTGAGAATTCTGCCCATTATGACGATTTCCGGTGCTACAAACACAGAAGTGTGAAAAGGGTCTTTTCAAACCTATATTGGCCTATAGTATTTGCTCATGCCTGTGACTGTCTGAACTAGGCTTGCCTATTTTTATTTGTTGCAAGTTGGATCCAATGACTGACAGTGGGCTTTTTTATCGACTGAGGATTGTTTTGCAGTTCACTGATCGGCTGTTAGAAAGTCTTACTGGGTAGGCAGAAAGGAACATGAGAAGTGTCATTAAAAATACCTGTCAAATGTGTCAACGTGAATGTCTCCTCCCTTATAAGGGATTTAATAACAGATCAGGAAACGTACTGCGCATAGAGCAATATGATTATCTTTAATTATTACATGTGTGTCAAATGTTTTAGTCTATGGAAATTGGAAATCAATATACACCATGTGCACTTTGCTATGGAAAACTCTACCATCATAAAATAAACAAAGAATTTGCAGTGATGTTACAACTCCGGCGCTTTGTGCGGTCACTTCCAAATAAGACATGGGGTCCACACTGTGGACACACCTTTATTATATCCATGATTGGCCTCTCTATGTGGGATTCCACGAGCGCTCTCTACCCTCTGACTGTGAGCCTAATGCTCTGTGGCAGGTCCTGCACTCCACTGTCCAAACACATCTGTCACTGTCTGCAGTGTCACTGTGACACACAAGCAGCTATCCCCCACCTCTGTAGCAGGCTGTACCATGTCATTTTGTGGACATATGTACTTACAGAGATGCAGGCAGAGGGACAGATGGGAAAGATGGCAAGGTATTTGTTATAGATATGTACTGGGTCCCCCCAGAGGGAACTTTTCATGTCATTGAAGCGCAAGTGATCTATACACAAACCACAAGGGAGAGACAGACAGACGTACCCATGCAATATAAATGGCAGAGACAAGCTAACAAGCTTACACTTCTGCACATACTCCCACATTGGGCTCCACTGCTTAACTGCATTCACTGATTCATTCTCTCATATTTTTACTGAATAATATATAAGACAAAAATATCTATAAAAATGTAATGCCTGGGGATTCCACAGTAAAAATACAAAATCCTACTACTTTAATTCCACTAAAAACACGTTTCTAAAACTTCCTACAAATCCAAGCGGGCAGTCCGGACTGTTTGTGGACTTTCAATATGTGCACACGACTGTAGGCTACAATAGCAGATACAATCAATGCCCGTTTTGTCAAACATATTTACATATATACGTTAAACATATTGTACTTAAAATGTTGAGTTAACTACTACTCACCTATGAAGACTCATAGTAACCACCAATAACTTCCACAAATAATAGTCCACGATCGATCACGGTTCAAAAATTATCTTGTTACATTGGCAAAGGTCTAGACGATCTAATCCAGTAAAACTTTTAGTCCAAAACACATCATTACATTATAATAATAGGCCTACTGCACTGACTGCAATTGAATTAAATTAATATAAGTTGGCAGACATAATTTTCGGTATATTCTGTCATACATGTACTAGTACGTTAGCATAGCTCTTAAAATAGCCACTCCATGCAAGGTTTAGACTGACATCAATTAAACCAGGAGCGGTGTACTAACGGCATTAACCAATGAGAGTCTATGCTTAAATAGGAGCCAGTCTCTCTGTTAGACCAAGATAGTTGAAACCGAATGTGTTGATTTGGCTAGTGCAGCAAATTGCACTGAACATGCAGACTTCTTTATCCGAGAAACTATTAGTCACAGGGAAAATGTGCGTACATAGGATAACAATTTAAGGAATATTCAAATAACAAAATTTAAAACCGAATACCTACCCATCAAACGAATAACAAAATACCAGAGAATCCTGGTATACTGTATATTTGAATATATAATATATATTTTGTAATAATAATAATAATAATAATAATAAAGATAATAGAGGATGCATCTGAGCTCATCTCCATCTGTACTCAACTAATTGCACACAGGGTGTCATCAATGTGTGCTGTTACATGTATAAGGCAGTGAAAATACATGTACAGTATTGTTTAAAATATGGGCAATGGGGGCAAGTTCATTAAAGCTGCATGCAGGTTCGGGTAGCTCCACAGCTAATGCAAACCTATTCTTCTGGCTTTGTTTTGGCCTTAAGTCATTGACTTGGTACAGTATGAATTGTCAGTTAGAATTGATTGTATCTGTAAAAATTGTACTGTATCTCGCAGATAGCAGTTTCATTTGGGCCTTTTTACCCATTACCTCAGCACAGAAAACTTTTCAGGTAAACAAGTATCCAAGGAAAGGTTACGCTGTTGCCTTCCATTGCAATCTATTAATTGCGGATTGTGGAACAGTGGAATACCTCAGCAGAGAAAATGTAACAAGGATAACGTGTGTCAATAAAAACAGATATGCTTCTTTCCTCAAGCTTTAAAAAAACTTTGTATTTCTAACTCTAACAGACACATGCTGAGGTTTTATTGTATCTACAAACTTAAAGGCTTTGAACTTGCATATGAACTATTTTCGTGTTAGGTACAAAACCATGGCATGGGAAATCATTTTCTTAGTTGGGTCATCTTGGTAGGGTGCTGTGCCTTACAAGACTCCTGTTCTGTCTGCTGGAACTCCTGTGGGGGCTGCTATGGGCCTTTGATGGGCAGAACCCCTGTGGATTATATTGGCATGGTTGTGTCAAAAGTGCCAGCGCAGACAGATGCTCTTTGGATGAGAAACATAATATGGTTCGCTCTAGACATGGTTACCAGCACATGGGCTAACAGTCAATGCACATCTGACTTGGTCGCTGGTCCACACTGAGATAATTAACCCTCTGGTGCTTATGCCTACATGTTGAGGCACGTATGAAATATGTGAACGTATTTTAATGTGTGGTGAGAGGACAGGCAGGATTTGCAAACATCACCTTAGATGCTGGAACTGTATATGACAGGGGCAGTGTATCATTTCACACACCGTTGCACTCACCATTAGGATCCCATGTTCAGGTTCAATACATTATGTGAATTTATCGTCATAGCATTTTTAGTTATATGTTAGATCATATTAAAAAGTGTTATTTTAGCAGGATTTTAAGTTAAAAAATCTATTTTTTAAAGGATACCTGGCCAAGATAGCACATTGTTACAATGTAAAAAATAAATTGAGCAGAAAAAAAACAGACAAGCGACAACATAAAGTCAAAGGGCCCTATTTTACACCCGGCGCAATGCGGCGCGGCACAAAGCGGGAACGCAAGACCGACGCATTTTCCCGTCCAGCACCCACGTTGTCTAAATAGCAAACTTGCTACCATTTGAGCGCCCGTGGGTGTGTTGGTCTAAACATGAGGTGTTGTCTAGCGCATTGCTGGCGCATTGTTATCTTGAGGGAGTGGAAAGTGATTATGTGATTGATCAGCAACAACCTGGTCTAAAGTCAACCTGTGGCGCATTAGAAATATAGTATTGCATATGACTGGTGCACAAAGCCCATACACTCTGCTTGTTGCACATACAGGAACGTGCAGGAGTGCTCCAATATGCAAAGGATTAAAAATGAAGAGTACAATGTGAAATATTTTTTGTGTGTAGCCTATATCAACATATTTTATGGATCTAGCTATTGCCTATGGCAGTGGTCCCCAATAGGCGGGCCGTGGGCCAGGTCCGGCCCGCAAAAGCAAAATGCCTGGCCCGCAACGACCCATTGTCAAACGTAAAGCACAATATAAACAGATTTCTGAAAGTCTCTACCGAATATAAATTCACCGGCTTTCTTCTCTCTTCCGTATGTGTGTGTTTGACACACACACACACACACACACCAACATCTTATTCTCGGAAGACCCACCTGACTGTCTCCAATTGTCTCTCTGTAACCAAAACAATGAACATAGTCAATCAAGAGGCAGATTAGGTCTTCGTAGAATGCATTCAGTGGACTGAACGTTCTGAATGTTTAATTAACTTTTTTTACTGAACGACACGCTTAATTCCAAACTTATTTCATATTAAATGTCTCATTCTGATATTACATGCACAGGATTTGGTAGGTTACTTTTAAATGTAATCCGCTACAGTTACTCACAGTGTTCTGGACAGTTTCGGACGTGCAACGACTTTAAACGAGGCTCCAACGAGAAACCACAAAGCTACGGTTAATGTGATTGCATCACTGTTGCCAGAAAGTGTTTGGCAACATTTTCAGCTTTGACTGACATGCTTTTGGACCAGTAGTATTTGTTTAATCAAAGAAAATTGACCGCTTTCACCACTGTACGGAACACCTTGACCAGCTCACAGTGTTACGTTCTTCTATTCTAACGCTGTAGCGGTTAATTCTCTCCACCAGCCACCGCTGTTTCCAACGCTTTATCCAACATATTTAAACATTTTTTACTGACAAACATGAACATAAATGGTGTAGCATTCAGTAGTACTTAAACACAGAAAACAACATAGTACAAATTAATACAATCCTACTATCCTCCTGTCTTCTTTGCTCACAGTCTCAGACTTCTTGAGGTGAATGAATGGGGTTTTGGAGATGCTGTTGATAGCTGTCTGTGTAAATCTGTTTGGACATTCTGCAGATGGACACAATTTAAACATTGTCCATCTGCAGAATGTCCAAACAGCTGATTGATAATTATCAATCAGCATTCATGATATTGTTGGTTTGCAGACATAGTCTATGTCAGGTGTCTGCATGCCAGCGGGGTAGGTGTGTGCCAGTGTGGTGGGTTTGTGTGGTGGGTTTAACCATGGACATTATGGCCATGGGATTGGCATGCTTTCACAAACCCGCCGGTATAATATCAATCCTATGATGCAAGCACGCCTGGATTTTTAAAGGGAATGGGAGATGAACCTCAGATTGGTTTGTCCTAGGTTACACCCAAAACACACCCATGAATAATGAAGACAGTAAGTCCAACCCTTATGAACTATGCTCCCAGCGCACTGCCGTGAAATTAGCAAACGTGGATTTGGACACACCCTAAATCCAATTGGCGCCTTGTGCTTTAGACCATGCGCTTAGATCGTTAAAATAGGGCCCATAGTCTCATGGCTTTACAAGAGCTTTTCCAAAAGAGTAATGGATGGGCATGATTGTCATTGCTACAGAGTTACTGTTTGTAGGCAATAACCTTTAAAAGAATATAACATTGTACTTGTGTTCTGCAATGGCATTACAAAGTATGTGACACATGGTTACATAAAAACTGTCATAATCACAGGTGGAGCTAAACTTTGCAATAGCCATAGAGAATTATGACAGTGATTGACAGGAAGCACAGGACAATTACAATGCCAGGTTACCAGAGGTGAGCAACAATTGAGGCAGCTATAGATAACAACATTCCCTTTATCTGTCTTTGTTCAGTTGTATTTCTCTTCTCTTATTTATTCTCACTGTCTTATTGTTGCTATTTGACCCTGTCTTGGCTAGGTCTCACTAAAAAATGTTTTAATCTGAACATGACTTTCTGGTTAATAAAAAGGTTATACTGTATGTTCTCCCTTGTCTGTTCTTTTCTCAGGCACCTAATTGCTAATAACTTGTTGTTATCCAATACCTCAAATATGTCCTCTGACATGACTTTTAAGAGCAGTAGCCTGCTGTTATGGGAACTGCCCATATCCTCCTGAATAAAAGTGTACAGCATGTCTACAGTACTAAGAGCTAAACCTATTTAGGTCAATATCAGAAAGAGGGACTTAAATTCCAAGGGTCGCGGTCACGGTGAATGGCCTCTACAAGTTTGTGATCTGTTTATGTGGCCTTTCTAAACAGCTGGATGCATATGGCCTCTATCCAGGACCACAAGATGGCAGAGGCAGATGGCCAATTAGATCCTATAATGCCTAATTGTAAATGATGAGGAAGGTGTCAAATTATGCCCAGTTGCAAATGAGTAGGAATCCATGATGTCCAGTCTGAATTTCTGCAACAGGAAACAAAATTGGAAAAAGCTCATAATTAATAAGTTAATAATAACTACTAATGAATAAATAACTACGTAAATACATAAACACATACATTTCGACTGAGCTTGTATATATTGTTGAGTAAACATGATATACAAAATTGTCAATGTAGAAATACCTTGTGTGTGTTGCAGGCATTGATTCCCCTTAAGGTTCGTGCTAGCGGGTCTTGGCAGGAGGTCATTTGGAGTGTAGTCTCAGTGTGTTCGTCATGTCTGCATGTTGCTCCGCCCTTGCCTTCCTTTACAGGTCACCACGTCCCCAATCCCCTTCCTGTCCTCTCAAACCTGATTATTAGCTCTCCAGCCAGACCCAGCCACTCCTGCTAATTAGAACAAAGCTTTTAGTCACGGCGTATCTGTCTCCCCAGCACAGGCTGGGCAAGACGGGTCCAGACCACGGCAGACGATCATTAACTTAAAGTGTGCCCTTATTGTCTTCATCACCCGCCACCTTGTTCTGTGCTGTGGCAACGACGTAACCGTACGAAGACCCAGAGCTTTCAAACGGCCACAACCAAATGACCCAACGGTGAATATTAAAAACCCATAAATCAGTAAATCGGCAAGCCAGTACATGGCAAAGACTGTTATTTTCTTATGGCGTTAGCCTAACCCTTGACCCCCATTAACACTGCGGTGTAGTAAAGAAAGTGCTTCGATGTCATTATCGCGTTCCTGCCCTGGCAACCTATTAGGGGCATCCGACCCACTGATTCAACACTGTCATAGCTTATAGCAACACGTTAGCGATAGAGGGGAGGGGGGAGTGGAGGGAGAAGACATCGAAAATGTTGCGTATAAGGTCACCACTTACACAAGGAAGATTGACAGACGTGTCGAGAGCCTTGGGAAATGGGAAAGTGTTTATTACTTGAACTAGTAGCCAACATTTGTCCTTATAAAAGCTTGCTCTGCTGAGTGGAGCCTGGCCTCTTTCTTCTCTGAAGTTCAGTCTTTTGCTTTTTATACTCTTTACTGTCACTCTGCTTGCCTTCACCACGAGAAGACATAATTATGTTTTGTTTTTTTTCCAGAGTAATACATATGGTGTATAGGCTGAAAGCATCTGTGCTCATATGGAACATTTTCTCACAGGCCGACTGCCTAGTGGGTTATCAATGGGACAGCAGAATAAAAATTGACCTTAATAGTCCTAAGTACTCCAACTAAAGCAAAAAAAGCAAATATATTTTCATATGTTGAATATTATTATTATCTATTCACATTCAAATAAAACAATGGTCTAAAGGTCTGCTTGGGTCATGTTACATTTTACATGATATGTTATTATTTTTAGCTATTACTTTCAGTTTTATACAATGGTTTACCAAAAGAATTGCTCTCAGTTTTTGTAGTTGTAGTACAATTCTGTTCACATAATGGTCCAAGTCCACATGTACCACCACTACCACAGTCCTTCCCAATACCTCTTAACTTTCCAGGCACAAAGAGTCAGTGGTTTGTGTTTCCTCTGCACTGGCATGAGGGTTTGACTAAGCTGCCAGCATGCTCTGATCACCATGAACAACAAAGAGGCAGAAGCTCCCTAGACACGTAGCCTTGGGCCAGAGGACTGGATACCCCTGACCCACTCCGTGAGGCCAGATGAGTGTGTCTCATTGCCCCATCCAGCAGCATATGGAGGCAAAGTGCTTCCAACAGGGCAAATGGCAGCTGAGCCCCATCTGAGCCCGGCTGTCACACTATGCACCTGGGGAGTGTCACTCTCTTGGAGCCACAGCCAGTTCTACAATTAGGCCGTGGGCGAATGGAAGATACTCTTCTCCAGAATGGGCTTCCTCCTTCTGCCAACCAACTTGACTTAATATTTCACCTATCCCATTTTCCGAGCTCATTTACACAGACGTCTATGAAACTAGTAAAATAATACCGCCACATCGTGCGTACTGGAAGAGGCGACTTTATTGTTGACACACGGTCTCCAAGTCTCATAAAGAGACTAAATTGGATTTAGAAATCATTACATTATATGCATTTTGACATTATGTGCACACCCCGCCCCCACCACCCAGCCCCCCTATGCTTATGCAAATAAATGAACAGTGGTCCCCGTCTCCCACAGCCACAGGGCAGGCAAAATTAGCTTTCCACTCTTTTCAAATGAGCCATGTCATAAAAGACACATCAATAATGAGAGACGTCTCGCTGTTCGCCATTATTATTCTTTAATGCTAGCAAAGGCATGATTTAATGCCTTACACATCTTTCTCTCGCCTGCTTTACTTATCAGTGGAGTTTCATTAGCATACAAAGCACTGTTTAGGGAAGGAAGTGCGATAGATAGCATCCTACCAGTTAGCTGAGCTTACTAAGCCTCCTTTGTGTACTTTTCTTGCTGCCAGGGCTAAGGATGACGGCTTGGCAGGGCTTGGGGCTGTCATATCACAGCAGCCGTCTATATCTAGCCGTGTGTCATACCACCACTGAGCTACAAATGGCCTCGGACGCCACCTAACGCCGCAAAGCAAGGGGGAAAGACAACCTGATCTGGCAGGAGAGAATTAACTTGGGCAAAGGTAAAAATGCAGCCAAGTCCTCTGCGTGTACTCTGTGTGTAGGAGAGAGAGAGAGAGAAAGAAAACAAACAGAAGACGAAACTGTGCTTTTGTAATGGTCTCATAAGTCGTCTAGCCCTACTGGGAGATGGCATTGGTTCTTCCAGTTATTTATTTCATATCATGCCTGTCATGTGTTTTGGGAAGGTGGCGGTCGGCACACACTGCCAAGACCAGTCTTCACTCAGGGAGCTTCTGCCTACAGCGGCGCGCCTGTTGTCTGCCCTTATCATAGCAAGTATCTCCAGCATGCTCAAGCCCCTCCAGCCTTCTGTTACCTAAACTGAGAATGTCTGGAGCAGGCAGGCTGAGACAGCCAGTCAACAAACAATTAATTTCCTCCCGTTTCTTTTTCTCTCCCACACTTAGAGAAGGCGTGCAAGTGCATAGCACACTCATATACTCACGCCAACAAGTGCATCGTTTTAAATGTACACACACAAAAACAATATACCACACAGATTCTTATTAACACTTTGAAATGCATGCTAAATATGGCCCACAGGTAGAACGTGTTTTTTATTTGTTTAGATGTTGCAATGTAAAGAGGGCGGTGTGCGTGCGCGCACGCTCACAAATTCCTGAGTGTGTGTGTGCTACATGTGTGAACAGAAAGGAGCAGGCATGTGGAGGGTGTAATCCGCTTGCGATGGGAATAAGAAGGCATTCATTATAACGTGTTACCTAGAGGAGGAAGCTATATGAGGTGTATAATGACATTTAGCGCTACCGCAGAACACATGGGAATATATCTAATTACCAGGCACTTTCATTGAGGGCTGCGTGGGCAACTTTAAATAGCGTTGATAAACACTGCGAAAGACAACAGTCGCCGGATACCAGCACAACAAAACGATTTATGGACGGACGCTCGCGTCGCTGGCAGGAACGCTGAGTTTGGGCAGATAATGCAACACAGAGCAGTCCTGGAGTAACATGTCCCTAGACGGCATAGTCCAACCGACAGCCTAAAGCCCCCCCCCCCTCTCCCCCCGCCGGTTACAGCGAGCCATTCCTCACACTGGCAAGCAGACGATTGGACTGAGGGGGAATCTAGGGCACCGCGTGTCGATGTCGCACAATAACCGCGCTCGTGTAAATGCCCTCTAATGCTGTGAAGCGATACCTCCGCTGGCGGAGGGCACAGAGGTGTGTCAGCCAAAATGACGGTCGTGTTGAGTGTGTGTACGTGCGAAGTGTCCAAGTGACTAAACAATATGCCAGGCCGTTGTGCCCACGCATTAGATAGGGGGCCTCTGTTTGGGTGGCTGCCTAATTAGGCCAGTCTGTTGATACAGTACTGCTGCAAAGTGGCCTGGTTTTCCTTTTCTCTGGTTGCATCCTCTGCACCTCTTCCTGCAATAGACCACACCGTGAGACCTGACAACATCAAGAAGAAGAAGAAGGAGAAGAAGAAGCAGAGCTATGGGGAGTATTCCACATGTGGAGAAATGCAGGCACACAATATGATTTAAATGATATACTGCAGCCCAATGTGATGACCAAAATAGATAGGGGGTTGGGGGGGGAAAGGAGGGATGAAATAAAGAATCTGCTGGATAGAGACTGTAGGTGAAATGATATATGCAAGTAAAGAGAGACAGGGGAGTGGTGCTTTTTGCCTTTTTTTTTTATGCAAGCTAAAATATTCCTACCCGTCGGGAAGCCCAACATTTCCATTTTCACCTCTCCAAGTCACTCTCTCCCTTTCATCAAAGTTTCCTGAGAGAGGGGTTTGGGCACAAAGCAGGCATCAAAAATATCTCAGCAATCACCTTTTTTTCCCCCTTTCTTCTCAATCTTACTTTATTTCTTTGTACCCCATTCTCTGCCCCACCCCCACATATTTTGTTTCACCGTTTGTTCTGTCTTTGTGCTCATTCAGAGGTCCACGTGCAGAGTGCTCTCTCCGCAGGGGACAGCTGTCACACCTAAACTACAACAAATATCTCAAATTGAGCCACAGAGCTTAACGCTGCCATCTTGCCAAAACCAGTCAAGGGCTACTGACTTGAATGTGCGTGAGAGAAGAGAAAGAACTTATGTGTGTTGTGTGTGTGTGTGTGTCTGTGTGTTTGTTTGGATCAACACACATTCACACACACCACGCGCACACACACAAACACGCTAGGAACTGGTGTGTGTGTGCGTGTGTGCGTGTGCGCATGTGTGTGTGTCTAAGAACAGGGGGTATACTGACTTTGAAGTGCTCCCGTTGTGCTCCAGGTAATGGCTGACATTTCTTCATTTGTGCACCTAATTGCTGATTTACACTGCCTCTAATGGCATGTGAAGTCACATCCAGGCTCCGTAATGGGCAAGGGAATCTAGCCAGAGGTGTCCAAACAGTTCCCTCTCTCCCTCCCTCAGCCTCCACCCTTCCCCTTCTCATGCCCAACGTCTCCTTTGCTTCACCCGTGGCTGCCTGACATCTTCTCTGCATCCTTTATTTATACACTCTTTCATCGGTGCAGCGTTCCCCTGGCCAAATGCCAATTGTCACTTAAGAGCAGATTAGTTTATCTCTCTGTCTCTTGCTCACTCACTTTCTCTTTTACTCCCTCCTTCCCAGCCTGGGAGCATCTCCGCTATAGTCCCTCAAATTGGAGGAGGAGGCCAGTGAATGGTTTAGCGAGCACTTGGCTGGAGAGAATGGAAGGCAGGCTGGCGCAAAGAGAGTCAATGGTTTGACAAGCTGACACAGACAGAAAGCATCGCACTGTATTCCATTTGTTTCACTTCACAGCTCACGTGTCTTCCCCATATGGGCCACAGAACATGCAGCTGGGGAAACACCGCCGTACGAATGGATGTGTTGTGTTTGAGCCGTATCTCAATCAATAACGTAATCAGGTGGCGTGTGCCTTAATGCAGACTCCGCCACCCCCCGATTCCCCCTGTATTTTATGTGTTTATGATGAGGAGAAAAGGGAATGGAAGGAGAGAGAGAGATCAACCATTTATCACGGCATACGGCCTAAGTCATTTCCTGGAAATGAACACACACTGGGGGGTGATATATGAGAGCCCCTCTTCCATGTAATGGCAGTCTAAGTGTCCTTTATGATTTCATTCAAAATCCTTCGCCCTTGTGCGGAGCAACTAAACACATTAAGGCAACATGACGGATGGGCCCTGCGAGGGTACGCGGAAGGAGGGATGAAGGGTAGGGAGGCTATGTAATATGCGTGAGCATGCGGGGGTGGGGAGGGTTCAAGAGACGCAGCTCCTATTAATTATAGCAAAAGGCGGTAACCCAACAACGTGCTGAGGCCCACTGGCAGAGCAGTGTCCGGTCCATAGGCAAGCATAGTCTGGGTTCTACTGGATGTGAACGCAAAACGCTTCCAGTGTGCTAACCCGAGCTGAATCCAATGGCTGGCTTGATGAAAAGGCCAGGCCATAATTAGGCTCTCCACACATCGTTGGGGACATACTAGATTCAGTTCGTCTGTTCCCCGAGGGCCTGTTCTATGTCTTTCTTTAGAACGTGTTGCCTTTACATCCAAAAGCTTTTCCTTTTAATTGCTAAATTGTGTCTGCCGTGCATGTTTGTCTCTGCAAACATATGCTAGGGCAACACAGCTTTAATAACACAACATGTACTGCCACCTCCTTCCTCCTCGCACCATATTAGCGCTGAACCACTACTGATTTAAACTTTAGGGTTCATTAGGATGTGTGGCTTACATGCAGTGCCAACTGTAAAAATACAATAAAACCGTTGATTAGTGTTTTATTTAAAAATTCGACAAGGCTATTTAGACCTTTAGACACATGATTTGTTTTCCTGTGTTGTCCTTCCCGAATGCTCTTTTTTGTTTTTAATATTAAAGATTTCACGCAGAGACAACCTTGTAATGTTCTCTAGAAATAAGACACAACATGGTGTGTTCTAGCCAATGTCACCTGTTGAGCATGGAATGTCTACGACAAAGACAATAATGGATTGTGTCGCTATTAAGCAATAGACCTTTGTAGAATTGTCTTTGTGAAGGTAACATCTGTCCTCCAAATAGTATCAGACATCTATTTCAATGTCTTGTCTAGCTGTCTCTATACACACAACACAGTATACTCAACTGTAGGTAAAATATTGTTGCGTTCAGGAGGAAAGTAAATAAACAGTATGTCTGCTGCGAACAATGAACATTTTCTGAAATAAATCCACATATTCAAGCGTCTCTGGATAGCTTTTCTCTCCTGCTTTCTACATGTTCACTTTGCTCGCTTTAATTATGTTTTTTTACGTTGCTGTCACATGTTAATAATGAGTAGACTGTAGATTCCTTTGATTTTCTAATGTTAGCTGGGTCACAGCTCAATTGGCAGACAAGGGAAGAAGTGAGTGTGTAGCAGAGATGCGGACTCATTATGGGGCCATGCAGTGTGAGGGCAGCGCGGGCCACGGACTGTTAATGCAGTGTTGTCACTGAAACCCTTGATCGTGGAGATCATGAAAATAGGCCCCGACATGATGACTGCAAATAAGAGAACAAGTTTTCCAAATGGCAAATTGAAACTCTTCACAGGCACTGAGAGAGATAGTATTAATGTGCCCTGTGTTGAGCAGAACTCATATACCATGTCCATCAATGAGGCAGTAGCTGGAGAGATTTACAGCGTCAAAGAGAGATATAGTAACATAACTGGATGATAGTATTTCATGGAAGTAAAAGATTTAGCAGGCAAAAAAAATATTTTTGCACTCTGTAAGAATAAAGACAGCCACTATCAAAGCAGAGGTGTTGTACATGTTTTCCCCAAACGTAGTTGCTAGGTAATAATTGGAAACTTCACAGCAGTTATTTTTGTTTGTATGCCAACCAACATTACTTTTGGCATATGTGCTCTTTGCTAGTTTGTTCTGTACCTAAAAGCCTCCTGCTCATTATTACGTTGTTTATAAATGGAGGCTTCAAAATGATTCATGATTGACCTTATTTAAATTATTCCATTGTGTGCGTGTTCATTGTGCATGTCATTTTATACTGTACCTAAAAACCAGACATCTCATTTTGAACTACAGCAACAACAACAACAACTGTGTGTATTCTCTAATATTATTTGAACATTTTCAGAAGATACTGTTCTAGTCTAAATAAGACATGTTCACACAGTGTAATGTTTTCTGTTTGATTCCACTCATAGATACCACAATCAGATTGAAATGTAAATATAGCCTTAAGTTTCTTTATGAATGCATTAATTTAGTCAAATGTGGGATTTTAGGCTATACAGGACATTTAATAGAAATGTCATAGACATTAGTTTGGATCAGCTATACATTATCATTGAGTGAAACTCTTTGATTGAGTAAATACAGTCCATACTCATACTCACGGCGGACAAAACATGTCTGACCAATCGCTGTCTCTTTTCCATTGCTGTGGTAAATGTACCTTGCCTGTCAATCACGTTTGTGTGCACACAGCTCAATGGTGTGCCATAGATGAATGAGCTCCACAGGAATATAGTAGAGTAGTGGTTCATTGTTGGTGGTTGATTTTCAAAATATTGATCACATTTTACAGTTTTAAGATCGTTGCAACAGTCAAATCCATATTTAACTGAGCACATTTTCATACACCAAGACTTTGATCCCCATGTTTTTTAAGAAGAGTGCATAGGATTGTAGAGCACTTAAACGGATGGTATTAGGGATGTTAAAACTGTACATGCAGTCAGCCCAGACTGCCAATGACAAGAAAGACATCATCCCCCCATCTACTGTATACACACACACACACACACACACACACACACACACACACACATACTGTTGTTTGTTTTATAATCCCTTTGTTATTTACTGGGGCATTAGCATGCTTCCAAGATTCCTGACTATAAGAGACTGATTTTCCAGCCTGTCATTTATTATTACAAATAGTGTGCATTGCCTAGTGATATGACCAATCTGCTCGCTTCTGGGCATCCCTTCATAAAAGTGCTATAGAGCATGTTTCTTCATAAATAAATAAATAAATACATAAATGCAAATACTTTTCACGCCGTTTGGCCCTCTCTGGCTCTTCTCGACTCATCATTAGGAGCGGTCATGACATTGTCAACTGCCGTCTCTATGGCTGCTCCTAACGCGTACGGCCGGGCTAAACGGCAGTGCTGATACAGGAGACAAGCGGCAGCACGGTCGGAACGAAAGAGGCAAGAGAGAGAGGGCCAAGGTTGTGACATTTTAATTGCTCATCCTCAGCCAGGTGTGGTAGAGAGCTGTCACCCTCCATGGGCCACGGAAACGCCTGGGAGTCACAGCCTCACTTTCTCTCTCATTCTCACCTAGCCAGTGGGCCTGCCGCGCGCACACACGCGCACACGCACGCACACCATGTGTCTGTGCAAACAAAAGGACTGGCCAGAGACAGGGATGATGGTGGGGTTAGCTCAGCCCAAGGGAGCATCACAGCAACAGCCTAACTCACTCAGGTTAGCCAACTTAGATCTGTGATACATAGTGATCCAGATAGTGCCCGATAGTGAGCCGCGTGCCACTGTCTGTTTGTGCTGCTGTTACATGACTGCATGCATTCATGCCTCTAAACTGTAGAACTAAGGTGCTGAGTTGTTGCAAGGCAACAGGACAGATGCCACACTATGGGTCTGCATGTGAGGATTAGCTTGGTAAAGGTCGGATGGTTAGGATAGGGCAGTCAACTTCTATCATCTCCCCTGAACTGACCTACAAAACAGCATACATTTGCAGGTACAATGTGTATGTGTGTGTATGTATACATGCAGTATACAGTATGCATATTTAGTGTTAGTGTTGATTGTCAAGCACTTCCTTGTTTGTGTGAGTGTGTGTGTGCGTGCGCGTGCGTGTTTGAATGCCTGCATGGCCGATGTAGCTTTCTCACTTGCAGCTGTGATAGCTGGCCTCATGCCCAGCAGCGTTACAACAGCTCCAACAACAGTGGAAGCCAAGGGTAATTGTCTCCGCTTCACGAGTGCCATGGTACAGCTCCGTGGCCAGGCATTAAAAACAACTCCAGGAGAGCTTCTAGCAGCCGGTTAAACAGCTCAGGTCCATGGCTCCTTCTTGCACAAGGCCTTTAATTGGTTTAGAACCCAAATCATTACCACTTACAGTGTTTTAAGATATTGCCCTCTAAACCCCAGTAGACACACATGGAAGAACACCACCCTCCACACCCCCTATTCTCCCGTTCCATTTCCACCACTGGATCATGAACAGGTTCAAATAGAGGCTCATTTTGCTATAATGAGGCATAGCTGGTCTCCAGGGAGGGCCTTCTAGATGGCGCAGGTCTTTTGCTGCCTTTCGTGCTTGGCATTTTGGCATACTGGCTCCAACGGTCTATCTTCCCAAGCTCTCATTAAGGTAAAGCCATTTTAGGATGCTTTCCTTCTCTAACTCTGGAGCTTGCCATTCACTCACGACAATTATTTCTGTCTCTTCACCTTCCATTCTCTCTCTCTCTCTCTCTTTCTCTCTCTCTCTCTCTTCCTTCCTCCTAATCATTCCTTAGTTGAGCTAAGGAATGAGGTCCAAGCATGGACCTATTCAGTCATACAGTATATGCTTTAAACCCATTGTTCAGTACACACTTAATTATCACTTGTTGAACCAGACAGAGTCAGTTAGGGAGCTCTGCCGATTTGAGCACTGCATAAAAATGTATGAGCGCTTACCTGTTATACCCTGACTACCTCCAAATACACCTCGTAGGGGGAAGAACCCCGTAGTGTAGCCATGTCAGGAACATTCATCAAACCAAAACCCAGCTGAGCTGAAAACCTCAGGACATGAGGTACTTAAACCTATTGATATATATTGATGTATGTATTCAAAGGATGAAGAAAGGACCCCCCCACACACACACACACACACACACACAATTTGGCAAGAGCAAAAAAATAAAATAATATTTTTATAAATAAATAAATACAAAATAGTAAAGAGATTGAAGCAAAGCCAAAAGTAGAAAACTCTGACTACAGTGATCTGAATTATGGCCTCAGGCAGTGCCGTTGGCAACAAAAAGTTCAAGAGGCGGCAAAAAAGGAGGGGAGCCATAGCAGAAAAAGGCTTCCTTGGGGCTTCACACTCTGGTATCCAGGATGTTGGGCTGGTTATGGCAGAGTGCCCTTGGGGGAGCCAGGAGCATTGAGAGAGAGTAACCTCACATGAGAGATGCCTGAGCCCCACATCAAACCCCTTCAGATGGCCAATAAAAGGCTAGGCGCTCTGTGTTTGCCCATACCTTAACAAGTGAATGTGCCTTGCAGCCTGGTTAAACTTGGATAGACACCAGGAACCATAGGGAGTATATTTGGGGTGTCAAAGTGAAACCTTGTGACTTTAACTTGCATAGGAGTCTGCAGTTGAATAAGGTCTATTCACTTCTTTGTGCCAAGTGGTTTGGCACACAGCTCTTTACAGCAATGGAGTGAGGTAAAAAGTGTGTATACATCATGTGGAAATATCAAACATTTAGAAAAAAATATGCCTTTCTTTTGTAAATGTGTTGGTCATTCACCCACATTCTGGCTATCCTTTTCTATTATTACCCTTCCTTTTACAATAAATTACTGCCTTAAGTCCCCTAGATGCAGAATCTAGCACATATGTGCACTTTTATGGCATTTACTAATGTACTGTAAAGGACATAAAATATGACTCGCTTCATTTTTTTTGCCAGATCCTTCTTTTTATCATCTTTTTACTTCAATTTCAATTCACATTTATTTATTTGAGGGCAGATGCAGTTTTATGTCCTTGCCATAACTGCAAAGTGCTACTTTGAAATGCAAATTACATTTTGATCGATAGATTCAATGAAAATGGTGTGTACAAGGCGGCAGTGTGGAAAAAACAGGCCTGACGGGCGATGTTTTGAGATCCCGTTTGGGACTTATTTATGTCGTGAAGGAAAATCCCTAGTATGTCCAAGTGCACAGAATGTACCATCTAGTGTCTTTTGTAGAAGTGGTTCAGTAGAAGGATTCCGCTCGCCTTCCTTTTACGTAGATATTTCAAAGGCAGGTATAGCCTGTTCAAATGGCATTAGGAGATAGAGTGTCTACTTATTGTCTTATGTGCACTTATAGAGTATATTGAGATGTAATGGGCTTCTCCCTGTCTAGTAGTATGGTAGACCCTGCACTGAAATGGATCTCCTTCACAGCTTTAACGGACTACTCTTAGTGAAGGTGCAGCATAATGTGGTTCTGACTTAGCCCTTTTATCTCATACCAGTGGTCCCCTGCACACACTGATAAAACCTTCTTTCCTCCCTTGTCTTGTAACAACACTCCACTTTGTCACACACACACACACACACACGCACACACATGCACACACACACACGCATACACACAGAAGCTACAATAGCAGAAATGGATTTAAAGGTATGGTCAGTCATTCTTGCTAACTTCGAGCTCAAAGTTAGCAAGAATGGTATCATTCCATAGTACTGCGTGGCCGCGCATCACACGTCAAATTGCATTATGAAGCAAAGCGTAGTGCTACGGCTTTGTTGATACGAGCGGTGTTCGCCACTTTTTTTATGTTCCTATTTACAGAGCAAGGGCTGTGTAGAATTATCATATAATATTTTCAACATGCACAGAGAACGGCAAGCTAGCTAAATGCGAGGAGATATTTTTTGAATTTGATGTGTACACTACTAGCTTACATTTGCAATAGCTGACTTTACCTTTAAATAAGCGCATTAAACACGTCCTTATTAGCTGTGTTTCTATGCACAGCAGCTACCCCGTCGAGCACAATGTCGATAAAATACATAAATTACCTATTAACATGTGCTGTCATCAAGACTCTGTTATGACAGCATCAACGTGACCTGCCTTGGTCAGCGAGGTGACTGTGTGGTGACTATGTATTCACCACAAAAGCACAAGACTATGAACACATTTGTGGCTTCAGTTTTACAGTGGTTTCAGATTACATTGAACACGGACGGCAATAGCCAAGTTGACATAAAGTGTGACACTGTGGATGTGTGGTTAGTAGGTAACATAATAAAGCATAGTCATATGAGAATGGGAGCAATATAACACTAAGTTAAATATAATGGACTGATTCATGCAGATATCCATCTACTGTATACAGTATGTGTTTATTAAGTCAAATTACACACACAGTAACATAGACACATCATGCATTTTACTGTAACCTGGCTCATTCCTGAGCTGACCAGTTTTGCTAATAATCATAAAGTTTTCTTCTACCGTATTATTAGCAGGTGGTAGTTCCTAGTAACCACCCATGAGAGGTGTGTGGTAGTTATGGGCATAGGGTAAGCCATCTGTCTGTTATTACTGTAAGGCTTGTTTTACAGTATGTACATGTAATGCCCATGTGCCAGGCCCTTAAGTTGCTGCTGTCTGGACTTCCATAAGATGCGTATTGTAAGCTGCTAGCTGGAGTCCAACCTTGGACCAAACCTAGAACATGTGGAGATTGCTGTGGTTGGTTGTGTGGAGCAGGTACACCGGACAGTGTATGTCCCTTCCGCTATGCCAACATGCACACACACCTACACACACACACACACACACGCACGCACACACACACACACACACACACAATCACAGACATTTCAACAATTAATTTTTGTTCCTAAAAAAGATTGACATTCATACGTAACATGCCAATTAGAAGGGCAGGGATCATTATGGTGGTGTTTATGCCGATGGCAGGATGTCTGCTTTGCGTGTAATGGCCGTGCCTGAGCCGCTCACGTTGTGATTTAACCTGGCACTGTGGCAGTGTCGAGCGCATACTCCAAATCAAGGCTAAGTGGCGGATTCATCAGTGCCCTGTCGCGATGGAAGACTTGCCCGGTGGTGACACGGAGAGATGAAGCCCTGATTGGGACAAATACATCTCCCTCTGGTGTCAGCTCTCATTCACCGGGCCCAGTGAGGCTAAAGAAAGACAAATGTTTTGATTAGGGGTCTTTCTCAACGTCCAGCGGGAAAAAGGATGAGATGCGGCTGTGTCCAAGGAAAGCACAGATAGCTCAAGACGACAAGAACAAAATGGATGTGTCCGCTGTCTAGAGGACACGATGCGAGATGGGGATTTTATAAGTCAGACGAATATCAGTGGCAGAATCTTTGTCAATGTGCACACATTTGCTCAATGGCCATTTATTTCAAATGTATGCCAGGTCTGCTACACGTTTACAAAACGGTAACGATGACATATGGGGTTATTCTGGCTACTGTGAATGCATTCATTATGTTTTCTGCATTGATTAATAATATGTAGATATTTATTTTCACATTGCTACCTCAGACAGCAAAAAGAGCAGCACTTGATTACAACAATGTTTTCCTGATTATAAAATAATAGGTTAAAGGTAATATGTGTATTAAATTGCCACCTGATCAAAACGATTAGGGGGCAGCATTTCACAAAAAGTAGTCCACTCCACCCTCCCCCTCAGAGCATCTGCTCCACCTGTCACTACTGTTTCAGTCAATACACTACTGTGTCCACACACAGTCTACTTTAACAGCAACCAGGTACAGTATATAACCAGAAGAACCCAGTAGACTACTAAAGTGATTTAGGCCTTTATATCAAGACAGGAATATGCACAATTCAACCAAACTGCTGAAGGGTTGAGAGCCGGTCCACAACACAGCTATTGTATAATGTGGCTGTGGTTAGTAAGCTACTGTTTTGGGCAAGACCATATTAACAAGAAAACAGCCAAACAATAGGCTAACCAATGCCTATACAGAACTGTATATGGTTTTCAGGCAGCAACCAAGATGTCCCGTTGGTATTTAAAGCTGTTTACTTAACTTAACTTAACTTAACGTAAGTTAATCAATTTAGGTTACTGTCTTCTGTATCATGTGCATTGGCAAAATATCAATGATGATTAGACCATAACTACTTGTACTAGCCCACATGACCAAACTAATTTCACCAGAACAATGTTGGTGTAGGTCTAATGAACATATTTCCCAAAAATACATTGTTTTATATGCCTTGAACATTAACGAAGACTAGCCTACACACTTCCTTATGCAATCAGTGTTAAAAATAAGTTTAAATTGGTATGAACTGACTCCAATGCACAATAATAATAATAATAATAATGCACTGGAAATACATATAATTTCATATAATTAGTTAGAGCAGTAAGTCAAATCTAATTGGAGGAAGAGCCAAATATTGGCAGGCTATAAATAGGTGCAAATGCTGGTTCATTCTTCTTTTTTTTAACTGAGGGCAGACTGGAAGCTAGAGACTTACATTGCTCCTTGATGTGCATAATGGTATTACAAGACTTGACGGGCCGGGACTAGCTGTTTAAAATATTGGGCATTTCTTTAAATAGCTCTGCAACACAGGAGATATACGTTAAGAAGATAATGTTACTTCTAAACATTATCTTGCTCATTTTTGTTTATTTTGGAATGGATAAAGACACATAGCACATATAAAATAGAGTGCATATAAATAAAGTGCCTATGATATACTGTATACAGTATACATTGCAACAAGCATATTTGCACAACAGACAATAAGTCTTTCTCGGAACATGACTGTGACTGTACAGTATGTCTCATACATTCAGTGTAGTCTTTTGTACTCTCAACTAGCAAATCAATTGGAGCTTCAAAGTTGCTGAGGCTACTTTTTTCGTAGCCATCTCACACACTCAAACTCCAATCCTTTTTAATCTAAGATGAGGCAGACTCGGACCATTGTGTTTTATAGCGGGATTCCTATACAGAACAAAATGTCAAACGCTATGTTCCACAGCGTACTGAGTACAGTAAAAGAAAACACATCAGGATGCATTAAAGAGAAACCATAAAGCCTGTGGCACACAGTGGAACAGCTTAAAGTGCAATAAGATGGATGTGATGTACTCAGAAGAATTGGAATGGATTGAGAATCAAATAAGATCACCTTAGCCTTATATGCCTTTAAACTTTATTTTGCAAGGGTTTGAGCTCTATCTAGACAAAAAGTAGAGGTGTCAACAAGCCTTTTATCATGTCAGCTATATGACATGAGCTATTGCTACACAAAAGGCAGCTTAGCAGCCACACACATGACAATATGTATAGAAAAACAAGTCAACTACTCAGAATGCATGACGTGTAAGAGGCTCTCCACATTATATTCATTAAATCAGCCACCTGAGATTCCAACACTAATCATTCAACAATGAACATGATCAATAACACTGAGCATACTTTGAAGCGTTCAAGGTTTCCCTAATGCACATACAGTGTATTCCCTCTTCTGCTTGGCAACCAAACAAAGTAAACACTTTAGAGATGATGTCTTGGGATGCCTGCACAGCAAACCATGACACTTGAAACAAACGCCTTTGTGAAAGAGCATGGCTGATGCAGGAGGTGAGGTAGGAGAAGTTGACAAAGAATAGGTGTAATGATGGTGCATAGAAACAGGTCGCATCAGAACCACAAACCCCTTCTTCTGCTCACTCGACCTCCCTTGCTCATTTGCAACTCTTTCATGTCCTTCCTCCCATTATGCAACATTATTAACTACAAAATAAATGCATAATAAAGTTTACATTACAATACACAATATATTTTCAAAAGCAATATCAGCCAGAAGACGGAATTTGCACAGTGCACATGCAGTCACATTTATGTTAACTGTATACTGTTCTATTTGAACTGTGATCACCTGGGAAACCAGCCCATTGTAGCTTTGCTTTATTACTGTAATTATCTTTGCTGGGCAGGCTATGTCTATTGTTTACAGAAAGAATGTCAAATAATGTAGGCTGCATGCAAATTGTGTAGCTTTGACCGACAAGACCTATTACACTGACATACAGAATATTAGGTATTTGCTTTGTAATTACAGTGTCTCTTTATCTTGTGTTATATATTTTTTCTATATATATTTTTTTTTATGGAAAAGGAGATAACTTGAGAATCCATCCCACGGCCCATAAAGCCTTAATGCACTTTGGACTCAATTTTCTAAGAACTGCCAGAAATGATGCAGGCTGAAAAGATTTGATAAAAGGTTTATGGCTCCTCATACTCTAGTGTCTGGTGTCCATGAAAACCCACTTCCTCCGGTCGCGTGTCTGATGATGAAGCGTCTGCCCGCAAGGCCTTCCTGCTGTTGCCATTTGTAATTTTTAGACGTCATCATCGGAGGTGATCCTACTTGATTGTGCCTTGGCCACTGCAGTGAGAGAGAGGGAGGGCGTGAATACAACATTCATCAGGCAGCACTCATGCTCATCTTCTCTGATCTACATATTTGCATTCCCTGATAAAAATATGACTTATAATGGCAACCATCTCAGCACGCTTGGAGTATTAAGATTACTTTCTACTAGACAGGCTCGCAAAATGGGTTTCGACCATTCGACCATGTGGGAGATAAAATAAATGCAAGTCATGATTTATCTAATGGATTTGATAGGGCCAAATGACATATTTAATGATAGTAAATGCATTACTAGGGCTGAGAGGTACAATCCCATATAGCATTTATCTTTGCTGCTGTAAGAAAGTAAGGTAAGTTTTTCCACTTCCCACAAAAGCAAAACCTTCTGAGTTTACCTCTTACCTTACAATACTGCCTAAAATGCTCCCATTGATTTTGTTCTTTTCACTTCCTCATATTGAAGTTGACATTCTCTGTCAAATTTTATGTTTTTGACACATACAAAGCTATGTAATATGTATATTATTATGTACATAATAATAATAATAATAATAATAATAATAATAATAATAATAATAATACTTAATTCACTCTCCATAAATGTGACTTATTTTATCTAGCAAGGTAAGGTATGCATTGTCCATTGCCAATGATTTATATATTTCATAGTCTGTGTCGAACTACCTTATGTTTATAGAAAAAAATTTGTATGGGTGTGCGCACAGTTATTGCTTTATGAATAACTATTTATTTATACATACTGTACATGCATTAACAATCCAGTTCATAACATGGTTTAGTTACCAAACATTAATTAAGAGTTATTGGATGGCTGATGTGGTGACCCACTATATGTTGATATGAAGTAGTTATGTTTATATTCTGAATAAATTGGGCTGTAATGAGTAACTGATGGTAAGCATGACCTTGATATGTTTTGAGTTATAGTCACTTGACACTCAGTGACAGAATGCTCTCTGAGAGCTGTCATTGGCAAAGCAAGCACATATTTTAATTACCCGTATTATTCTTATGTTTATTTTGCATCTCTTCCTATATAATTTTTAACCCTAGCAACCACCTCGGGGCCACTTAAGCCAACATCGCATACCATCTACAGTAGCAACACTCTAGCAACCAGTTAGGACGCATAGCAACCAGCCAGATCACCTTAAAAATGTACATGCTGTTGCAATGCCCTACCATCAAACTAGATGCTGTATATTAAATCCCAGTGTTGATTGAAATTGCATTTGTTTTTAATTAATTTACTAATTAATTATCTACAATCCTATGAATAATATACTGTATTTCAGAGCTTTCATGAAAAGTGATTTCCATCTCATGAACACAACTTAAAAGTAGTCCACATACTCCAAATGAATTGCACCTCACAGTGGCATATTTCACCCATCATTTTAAATTAACGATTGCACTGCAGATAATTAAGTGTGCCAATCACAGCCATCAGGCTTATGGTGAGAATGAGATTTTGCATGCTGAAGTAGTGGGCGGATGACTGATCAGGGCTTGGCTATGAGGGGCCTGTACGTGCCCGTGACTCTGTCTGTCTGCAGGAAAGGAACATTCCTTTTTTGCAGAGATGTCTATTTTAGAGCCAGAGATAATGTGCACTGTGTATTGCTCCCATCTTCCTCTAACCTAACCAATCCACCCACTGATAGTGTAGGACAAGGTTGTATAGCTTCTGTTGAAAAGTGAAGTAATACAGTATGTAAACTTGCATGGCTAGACTTATTATATCGTATTGTATTAAGACAATTTGGCTAAAATGTTGGTGGGGCAGTTGTTAAGAGTTTGGAACTAACTGACTTCAACATGGCGGTAAGGGAAACAGGTAGACGCAAAGACGTCAACATAGTCTATCGAAAACATACGGTTATATGATACCGGTATTTTTATTTTCAAAGCATGATCTTTTAGTTTTTTGGACAGCCTCACTGTGGTGTCTTAAACACTTGTGCTCTTAAAGATCGTGTATAGCAAATACAGATATTTACTTGGAAATACTTTACATATGTTAGAAATCCAATACTTTAAACATGTGATATGTATTAACTATGTAGATTTTGAAACTTAATTTTATATACTTGCCAACTTTTTTATTAATTAAAATGTGGCTGGGTGGTTAATATTACCCTTTTCTGTGGTGTGACAAAATCAAAACACAAATGTATGTCAGCTTTACACAATATTTAAGAGATTTAATTTAGATATCAATGTTGTCCAGCAAATGATTGATTGTCCCTGATCTGTCTCATTGAAAAATCTAAAATCAAGGACTCCAAACTGTACAGAACTCAGCTGTCAGGCGTTTAATGAGAACCAAGAAACATGACCATATCACACCTGTTATTGATTACTTTTAAAGCTCTCAATGGCCTCTCTCCCAGTGATATCTGTGACCTGCTTGTCCCGTAAGCACCGGTATGTACCTTGAGGTCCTCTGGCAGAGGCCTGTTGTCTGTTCCTCTGGCCAGACTTAAAACAAAAGTGGACAGAGCGTTTGCTGTCAGGGCCCCGAGGCATTGGAACAGGCTGCTCAGGGATAAATCAGGTCAGTTGAATCAGTGAACTCTTTAAGGGCGCATTCACACCTGGTCCATTTGCTGGTCCGAACCGGACCGGACTCGAGTGCGATTAGCCCCCCTCCCCCTTACCCCCGGCTGGTCTGCGTTCAATTACATTCATGGCTGCTAACCCGGGTCCGTTTACGTCAACGTCACACCGAACGTTAGTCTAATGTCACCAGGCAACAACCATAGTTATATGGCAACAACACGGAAAAGAGGAGGGAAATCTAAATAGAGCGTAACACATTTGCTTTAATATTCATATTTTTGTTTATTTGTCAGTGTCAACACATATATAATAGTGTAAGGTATTGTCGCTATGCTACAAATGCACCTCACAGGATAGAATTGATGCAAGCTGCTTATATATAGGAGGATTTTTGCGTAGGCTGTTAGCCTAATGCAAAGTGAGTTTTTAGCTTTGCTCAGAGCAGAGCACCCGCGTTGCCTAGCACGCCGAAGGTGCGCGAACAGTGCGATTACCTGCAATTTTGTTTCTTCACAAAAAAATACATTTGTGTCGCAAGCGAGAGAGCTACGTTGGCAAAACTACATAGCCAGCCAACATTAGTAGCCTACCGGTAGTCATACAGTCGTCTTCAGGGTTATACATTCTTCCCGGGGGCTGGACAAATTTATATCACATTGCAGAAATGTATTTGCCTTTGAGTTTGTTTTAGGAAATTATTGTATTGTAAAAAGAAGACGTCCTTCGTTGACCACAGTGACCTTGCCCACGATCATTTCATACAAACGCTTTAACAAACTGTTAAAAAAACTGTCAGTCATCACCAGCAGCACGTGTTTCCTTGTTGTTTTAGCGCACCCGAGATCGCATAGCGTTCACACCAGAGCGAACCACACTGGAGTTCGGATGAACCGTACCCGAGACCTCTGCTTTCTGGAGGACCCGGGTCCGGTCCCGAGTGCACAGCTGAGTTTGGAGGAGAGCATTCACACCAATAAACCGAACCGGACTAACGGCTCAAGCGAACTCGGGTGCGCACCAATATATACTATACCTATAATGGCATAGTAAGGCTTATGGTCTTTGCTTTAACTTTTTTTTACAGTACAAGCCTGATCTGTAGCCCTGACATTGCATTGCCTGTGCAGACGGTATCACGGCGGGTACGACGCCCCGTTTTCACATTGTTGGTAAGCTTAGCTTGTTTTCACTGTTTGTGCACTGAATCTGATGCAAAAGAGAAGATGTTAATGCATTAAGACAAGAAAAAAGTTTTCCAGAGAGTTGAAGGTAAAATACAATGTCTATTATAAAGTGTGAGCTACTGTGTTGAACAGACATGGCAGATGCCATTGTTCAACCAGTGTTGCTTCTTTGGATTCTGATTGTCACTGGTCAACAATGTGGTTCTGACAATGTATCACTGAAATTAGCTCGCATCATTGCTAATACTACACAGTGAACAACTGAACTTTTGGAAATGTCATTAATTCATCAGAGCCACCGATAGTCTCAGACTTTTCCGTTCATTAGCACTACATCACATAAGCGAGTCTGACACTTAGACCCCTGCATGCATGTCAGCACTATCAAAAGTAAAGATAAGGAACTTGTTATTACACATACATGTAGCGAAATTCATCCTCTGCATTTAACCCATCCCTCAAGGGAACAGTGGTGTATTTTCATTGGCTGTTAGAATTGTTACTTCTGTATTTCTTGCACAATGCTAGCACAGTGTAGTATCAGTCTTTCAGTTCCTTTTAATTAAGCAGTAACCATAGCCTAGGTATTAAAAAAATACAGCCTGACTGATGTAATTTTTTTAACGTCCGATTTGGTCATTGAGTTGCCAAATGACTATTGTGCATGTCAATCAAAATACCTCTCTTGTCAAGTAGGCAGCTTTTGATGCAGTTAGACAGCACTGTGTCCTAGACTTTATGCAAGTAAAGGCTGGTTATACGGGACTAAGCCTTTAATAACTCATTGCGCTTGTCAATCAAATATAGCTTCCACTGTCAAACAGCTGATTTAGCAACATTGTCGGCCCAACAAAACACTCAGTGTTACCTGGCTTTAGCGATGTCAACCTTTTTGTATTATGATTTTTGATTTTGTGTTTCTGCCTTGTACTGACAAGAGTTCACGTAAACAATTGTGAGCGACCTTGTTTTAACATTGTTGTAGTCTTTATCAGTTGTGGATCCAACGGTACTGTCCATCCAGAGATCTTTGTTCTTGTATTGTTTTTCTTATCGGTTCTGCCTATCGGCTCCAAATCCACTCTCTTCACACAACACAACCCCAGCCTAAACATTGCCGATCTTCCCATTCCACGGTCAGCAACTGTGAAATGTCTTTGCGTGACTTTTGATAACTCGTTTTAATCCCACATCAAAACCATCACCCGGGCATCCTTCTTCCACCTCTGAAACATATCCAGATTTCATCCCTTACTTTCTTACTTACTTTCCGTCTGGATTATCACAACTCTTTTCTCCCTGGTATGCCCATCAAACTCATCAATCAACTCCAATTTGTTCACAACTCTGCTGCTAGAATCCTCACAAACACAAGGTCAACAGATCACATCACTCCAATTCGGATTCAACTTCATTGGCTTCTGGTACAAAATCTTATTAACTTTAACTTTCTCACATACAAGACCCTCCACAACCTGGCTCCCTCCTACCTCTCTGACCTTCTCCTGGCATATACTCCCTCCTGATCTCTCCACTCCTCCTCTACAGGTATTTTCGTCACCCCCCATTTCACCTCTCTAACATGGAGCTCATGCCTTCAGCAGCTCTGCCCACAGACTCTGTAAAACCCTTCCCCTGCCCATATGACATGATACCACAGTAACCTCATTTGCTAAAGTCCTCAAAGCCCATCTCTATGAATTTGACTATAACATTTACCCATGTGTTCCACTCTCAACTCCTCTCCCAACAATCATTGATTATTTCATTATTTTGTTTATATTTTCCAAATAAATATTTTTTAATTGTTTCGGTGGCTTGTCTTAGTCAAGCACACACAGTATTTATGTGCATGAGGTATGTGTATGTTAATATATTTATGTGTGTGTATATACAGTATATACACAGTTTGTATGCTCATATGTGTGTATAACTGTGTGTATGTGTGTGTGTCTAATCTAATGTTTTTGTCTTTATTTGTCTGTATTCATTGTAAAATGTCCTTGAGTGTTTTGAAAGACATCCATCAATCCATCCATCCATCCATCTTCATCCGCTTATCCAGAGTCGGGTCGCGGGGGCAGCAGCTCCAGCAGGGGACCCCA
>JAODTR010009971.1:0-29372 GCA_025399935.1 Amblyopsis rosae | reverse complement strand
ATATATATTTTTTTTTTTTTTATTTAAATGTATCAGTTTTAAAAACAATATGAAAACAATAAAGCAGATGCTATGCACGCAGGTGTCAATAGGCAACAATGCTTTTTGCGCCTGTGGTGTGAATAGCCAATGTGGCTATAGCCAGTAAATAGCTGCCATGTGGCTATTCTCACCCAGGTGCAAATAGTCACTGCAAAGTTGCTTTGATACATACAGTATAGTTTAGTGGTGGTTGAGCGTCAATGAGAAAATGTATGATTTTAGAAAGACGTACTAGTAGATGTAATAGTCACTGAATGCATTTTGTGCCAAAGCAATGAGCATGATAAATGTTTTGCGATACCTTAAAGTAGCACTATGTACAGTACTGTACTGGATATACACACAAATAAATGAATAACTATACTGTATAACTATCACACACACACACAGACGCACATACAGTATAAACTGTGAGATATGAGCCAGTAGATGTCAGTGTACAAAGCATATAGAGCAGCTCTTTCCGTACACAAAGTGGGATGGTAAGATTACTGAGCAGAAAGCCACACACACCCACCCACACCCAGGTCAATGCACTCACCTACCACAGGCTAGTGGCTCACTCAGCCGCCACATATTGTGCAGAGAGAGAGAGAGAGAGCGAGAGAGAGCGAGAGAGAGCGAGAGAGAGAGAGAGAGAGAGAGAGAGAGAGAGAGAGAGAGTATACACACCCCGTTTAAATGCCAGGTTTTAGTGGTGAAAGAATGAGACAAGGATAAATCAAGTTAGTTTCCACCTTTACAGTAATTTGACCTATAATGTGAACAACTCAATTGAAAAACAAGGGGGAAAAAAGAAAATGAAAAACCTTACAATAACCTGGTTGCATAAGTGTGCACACCCTCTTATAATTGGGGATGTGGCTGTGTTCAGAATTAACCAATCACATTCAAACTCATGTTAAATAGAAGTCAATACACACCTGCCATCATTTAAAGTGACTGATTAATCACAAATAAAGTCCAGCTGTTCTAGTAGGATTTTCCTAGTTTCTAGGATGTTCTTATTTGCATCTCAGAGCAAAAGCCATTGTCCGCAGAGAGCTTCCAAAGCATCAGAGGGATATCATTGTTGAGAGATATCAGTCAGGAGAAGGGTACAACATTATTTCCAAAGAATTAGATATACCATGGAACATCATCATGAAGTGGAGAAAATATGGCACGACAGAGACAATACCAAGAACTAGACGTCCTTCCAAAATTGATGAAAAGACAAGAAGAAAACTGGTCAGGGAGGCTTCCAAGAGGCCTACAGCAACATTAAAGAAACTGCAGGAATTTCTGGCAAGTACTGACTGTGTGCTACATGTAATAGACTCGTACCCAAAAAGACCCAAAAAGAAGAGAAGTGCTGTAATAAAATCAAAAGGTTCTTCAACAAAGTATTCGTTTAAGGGTGTGCACACTTATGCAACCGGGTTATTGTAAGGTTTTTATTTTTCATTTTCCCCCCTCGAAGATTTCAGTTTGTTTTTCAATTAAATTGTTCACATTATAGGTCACATTAAAGGTGGCAAAAGTTCTGACATGATTTATCTTTGTCTCATTCTTTTACATCACAGAAACCTAGCTTTTTATATCCACTGTGTATGGAAGGGTGATGAGGAGATGAAAGTGTCTAAGCATGGTCATGCCTTTCCTCAGGAAGTGATGACCAATAGAAAGGGAACTACACACACACACACACACACATTCTCTCTCTGACAGACAGCCTGAGCTCAGCAGAAGGACAAACAACTAAGAATCATGTGCTCTGTGCGTCATCAACTTGCTTGCTTGTGTACATGCTTCCATATATATACACATACTGTAGGAGCATTAAGAGCTGGGCTGGCATATGCATTCTTGAGTCAACGTATGTATAAATACATAGTGTGTGTGTGTGCGTGTGTGTGTGTGTGCGCGCGCGACGCGGGCGTGGTATGCTAGACATCAGATGCAGATGACTTCCTGTTGCTTCACAGTGGCATTCATCTTTGTCATGCCTCTCTGGTTGCACTTCTCCACCCGCTGATGTGACAATGATGTAGTCATGTCTGGGCCCGCATGCAATAGCACTTTACACCTATAGCCACTGAAAGGACATCATATGTTGTTACTGGAAAATATCGAATGAGATGTCACTGTATACAGCAGGCTACATTCCAGAACTGTACGGCTGACTGTACATACAGTAAGTAAGCGTCCTCGAACCAAGTCTCTAAGTACTGTTGCGCAGTGTTGGGCAAGAATAATTGTAATAAGCTACTAGTTACTTATTACTCCATCAAAAAGTAATAATATTACTTTACTCATTAGTGGGTATTAATTAGTTATTAGTTAAATTACTATATTTTACTTTCACTACCCTGTTTTCCCCCTTTCTGAAAAATAATCTCTCAAACCAGATTATTTGACAGGTTGATTCAATTAGTTTGTTAGGACCAGAAATCTTGTTCTTAAGTAATGTAACATTACTTAGTTACCTAGATTAGTAATTGTACTGTAAAAATTATATAATATATAATAATTTATTTGTTTTGTAAAAAGTAGTTAGTTACACTACTAGTTACTGAAAAAAGTAATATTACAGTAACTAGTTACTTACTAGAAACTAGTAAGTTAGTTACTAGTAACTAGTTACTGCCCAACACTGCTGTTGCGTTTACAGTTTTGGTTTATCTTGGGAAAACTAAATTCCCTCATTCTGTGCAGTATTTACATCTGAAGATACCGTTACGCTGAATACGGTATCAGGGTGTGAAATCATGAAGAAAACAGGGTACACCAAATCTGATACAGGGAGCCTCAGATTGGTTTAAACCCCAACCCTAAGGGAATTCTCAGGGTTGGGGTTCCATAAGCAAGAACCCTCACGTTAGCATGTTCATATCATACATGGAGAAAATATCCCTTAACGGCCTTTGGACAGAATCATACATACTAAATATAGATGATAAGGTGTAAAGATGGATAACAAATGCACACACACGCGCACACACCAATCAACCAATCAAATAATATTATTATTGGCAAGCTACAACTATTCATGCTCAGCTGAAATGTATTATTCAAAAAAAATAAAATGAAAAAAAAATAAAATAAAGGTTTCGCACAAAAATCACAAGACACATGATATTTTACAATGTGCCTCTGGCTACAAAATAACTAACATAATGATTGTTTGACAGAATTCAATCAGCTATTTAAACTGGTGGAAGGAAAATGATATGCAAACTGCCTACTCACCTTTTTTTTTTAATAATATCTGAAAATATTGCTTGTGTTGAGAACTTGTATACATGAATGCAACACACCCCTTCCAATACCAACACTCATCTCAGCACTAATGCACTTACATACACCACCAAACGCATACACAATGGCCTTGTCGTACATTGTTGTGTAATGTATAGTATTATTGGGATGTAATTCTGGCCTTGTAACACATATCGCAGGATGATAAGGTGTTTCTGTTCTCTACCCTTGGGAATAATTATTTGCATACAACATATGAGTATGTAAACATATAGCCCAGTGCGTTAGCAATCACACACACACACACACACAGCTTTGCATAAAAAAATGTATGTAAACATATAGCCCAGTGCGTTAGCAATAACACACACACACACACACAGGTTTGCATAAAAAAATGTATGTAAACATATAGCCCAGTGCGTTAGCAATCACACAACACACACACACACACACAGACACAGGTTTGCATAAAAAAAGTATGTAAACATATAGCGCACGTTTGTTTATTGTTAGCACACCTTTACAGTAGCTACACACACACACACACACACACACACGCACACACACAAAAGCACAGACATACTTACAGTGTAAGTGTAATCCTTATGCTAGTGATGTATTGTGCGGGTCTCTGAGAACTCGAGGTTTGCACAATAACTTAAGGACGTGCTGAACTCTCCCCTAATTCCTTTAAATAGTTATGAGTTAATGGTTGATGAGTCCCCCGGGTCTGCAGCGCTTCCTCGCTGTAGGAGTGGTACGTACTGTCAAGTCACACAAACACACACGCACGCACACGCACGCAGTGGTGTGCGTAAAGAGAGGCACATGTATGACTAACGTAAACACATCTATCTGGAGATCACTCCTTCCCTTGACGACAACAGCACATGGGAGAGAGCTGAGGAAACCTTGAGGACAAAGGTGATTTACAGCACACGCACGCACACACACACACAAGAGAGCACGCATACAAGAGAGCACACACACACACACATGCACACACACAAGAGAGCATGCACGCACACACACACACACCACCACCAACACCATTCATCACAAAATCTTGAAATCATCTCGTGACCCACAAGAAACCATCTGGCGACACCTCAGGGGGTCCCCACCCCCACGTTGAGAAGCCTTCATGTAAAGGGACAGAAGAATGAGGTGTGTAGGGGGGGGGGCAATGTGATAGCTTGTTAGAGGGGCACAGTTATGAGGGAGGAATAGGAAGTGCCAGACTACAAGCTAGGAAGTGGGAGAGGGAGCGAGAGAGAGTGCGGGGAAACTCCCCCTATTCGTCAAAGTGGGAAGGCAGGATTGTTCTGCATCTGAAAACAAACAACTTGCGATGACACTCGTGTCACTCAGATCTGACGCACTTTATAGAGAAAACACAATCAGTCACAGCATCCTTAATCTTAAAAAATAATTTTTACTAATGCCTAAAATAGATGCAACTAAACTCTGCGTTTAAATTCATCAGCGCAATTTTGTAACACGTCTTACTGGCTTACTGTATGTAAACATCCTTGTTTGTAGGCAACCACTTACAGGCGCATGGGTTAGTGTTCATCTACTACAATTCACTTTTAAATTAGGCCTAATCGCTTTAACATTTTCAGGTTTAGGTCATTTTGGTGACACCAACAATATAGCAAACGCGCTGTAGATTATCACTTAAAAACTTAACATTTTATGATAATCGTGGTAAGGCTTTCAAGACCAGACACACAGCTGTTTGAGACAAAATGTGTCACTACCTGTGAGTCGCACCGAGACAGTTTCTGAACTCTATGGGGAAAGCTTTATTGAACGAGACCAAGGGCTGATTCATTTTTGTACTCTATGTATTGCAGTAAAATTAATATTTAGTACAGTATGAGAACATTATAGATGGGAATAGACAGATGGAAAAGACAGAAGCCACACATTAATCATCTTAAGTGATGCTCAGTAATAGATGCTGCACACACAAAAAACAAATGAAGTGATCTGAAACTCCCAGTAGAATAGAGAGGATTTTGATCTTAAGAGCTGCTGTTTAGTCCCACATCTCTCTTAGGAGAATATGGGTCAAAGGCCCGATTGGACAGGCAACCCCCACTCTCTATTTTTTATTTAGTATGTTAAAGTTCTCGCAAATAAAATAAAATAAATATTACTGTATGTGTGTGCTTGTGTGTGTGAGCGCACGCATTCACGGGATGTACTTGCATAGGTATGTTTACTGTACCCTTTTATTTCAAATCACAGATATAGCATAGATCTATGAAATCATTAACACAATATGAATATATTATAGATAATTCAATTTAACTTTTTTCTCAGTTTAATTTAAGATCCTGAAATCGATCAGCTTTCAATTAACATCACAAATATGATAAGAAAAAAAAAATGTTAGGTCCTGTTGTAGTGTGACACCTGCTTTATCCAATATTTAATAAGAGCCATTTAAAGCCATTCAAATACCACAGTGTTATTGGATGCAAGTTGGAGTAGCTTGCATTATTATTAGTTAAGGTTACAAGTGAAAAGGTTAGTCTCTTTCAATTGCATTGCTCCTACTGTAATCAAGAATATGCTAATCAATTGTGGCTTCTACTGTATTTTATTTTCTTGGACGAAGATAACCCCTGGCTTGCGAAATCTTTACTAAAGCCTGAGTCTGCAAAATGTCTTTAGGTATACACCATCCTGGGCAGTCTCTAGATACTGACAGTCAAAGGTGTTTTTTTTTGCCATGTGAGGCGCGACATAAATATTACAATATATCTTGCAGCACTCCTTCCATTTATGACAACAGAACAAAGTCCAAATCCCACTCAATCATTCACACATATGTGCACATGCACGCACGCACGCACGCACCTCGTTTGGCACAATCATTTACTGACTCCTCTCAGACACCATATTAGACTAAGTTTAACGTAATTTGACTTCTTTCCCAAATCAAAACAAGGTAATTTCTATTATTTCTATTATGTCAAATGCCTACATAAACAATACAGATGTATGCTAGAAAAGGAGCAGACAATATATTATTAATTATGCAAATAATTAATTAAATATACTAATAATGCTCGTCCTGAAGGTTCAGACATTTGTTAAATTGCTTTTCTCTTCAACTCTATTTAACCAGACAGCTTGCGCATGAATCATCATGCACCATCACATTTATTGCTAACTGTGGTATTAGTGATTGTTTTGCAAACTTAACGTTATATATATATATATATATATATATAGAATAAACTCATAGCTGTAAAAAGCAAACCACTAAGCAAGCTACAGTGGCCTACTTACGTTCAGTAAATACAAATGTATTATATAATACTGTATAACACATTTATTTTTAACAAGGCATAGTTGTACTAAATAATGTCTCTATTTAGAAGGAATTGCCTAGTGTACTATTGTCAGGAAAAGATGTGTGTCTATTCTTTGAACTGCAATCAATGTAAGCTAAATGCAGGCTACTGTACTAATATATAATTACCTTCTGAACTGTAGGACGCAAGTTAAGATAAAGAAACACTGTATTCAGTCTATATTTAAGACTGCTGTATGTAGCATCAGCAGTAATAGGCAATGCGATTATTTACTGTAGCCATAGCCTATTATTTTCTGCAATAAAAGTGGTAATAAACGTTTGGTGAGCCTGAGTAGCCTGACAGCAAAGAGTGACAGTGCGCTAGACATGTCAAACAAGGCTACAATATGTCAATATGTCTTGTTTTAGATTACAGAGAAGTAGAGCATTAGCGCTGACCTCTGACGACAAAATGCTGTATGTAGCATGCTTGGCTTGCACAGTGTGCTGAGATTTGTCCAGCCAAGAGAAATACAGAACAGACATACACAGCAGCTGTATGTCTGTCCTGCAGCTGTATGTATATTCCATCACTGTATAGTGATGGAATTAATAAGTGACCAGTTTTATGTGAAGGCTACGACTGAATTTGTGTAATGGACCCTTAAATGAAGATATTACAGTCTAATAATAAAAAATAATAAAAAATTAAACAAATACAAGACTTGTACTCACTTGAAAGTCTAGTATTGTTACAAGTGTCATTGTATTGGTTGCCAGTCCTGTAATGTATTAGCCCCCTTTCTCAGTCACCATTCACTCTTACGATTGCATTTCACCCCCCAGACACACAAGTAGGCTACAACACTCACTGACCTGAACAAGTTGCGGGAATACAGTCAATGTCTGTATTCCAGTCGTTTGTGAGGCTCTACTGTCTATTTTTATTGTTGTATGTTTTCTTCCTCTTTTGCGGTGCGACAAATTTGACAATGAATCGTGTGGCGTGGTCTCTTGTCGTTCGCGGTGACAGGAGCGGTGTCAGACGAGGTCCCGTTTGTGTCTTGCTCTACAGGAGAACTACTGTCATGCTGTGTGGTGGTGTCCGCCTGTCTCCCCGCCCTCCGCCATGCTTGGAGCTCCAGGGATTATGTTATGCGGTAAAAGGCGGAAGCATCAAATTACCCTTGGAAGTGATTTGGTAGCTTTTCTATCTGAACATACAGTAGTCGATTCGTTTTGTTTTTGTGAATTAATGGCGTTCTAATTAAGCCAATTAGCTCATCTGAAACTATTCACGGGGACCAGCTGTCATTTGTATGAACAGGCTGCGCCCTCTACACTTACAGGAGGCTAAATAACCCTGAACAAGCGTTCACATTAATTAACAAGACATTAATACATGTAGCATGGTTAGGATGTACAGTAGCCTATGATAACTTTTTTAAGTTTATTAAATCAAATTGATTTAGCAAATGCAATTTGAAATAATAATTATTTATTGCGATCACTGTGGTTAAATTGTAATGGCTAACTATACTATGTGCTAGGCTCAATACTTCTATGTCACAATACTACAATAATGTAGTAAAATATGAGGCTTCTGCATAGTGTGACACAATCATGGCTCAACTGTAAGACATTGCATCAGGACCCAGCTATAAATAAGGCTAACCCTGAACCAAAATGGTAAATGGACTGCATTTATACAGCACTTTTCCAACCTTCTGGCCACTCAAAGCGTTGTGCAGTATTGCCTCACATTTACCGATTCACACACACATTAATGAATGTATTATGAATGAATGTATGATTCTTTCACGCATCACCAAGAGAGGAAAAAAATAACATATTTGCAAAGTTATCCAGGGGAGACAGTGGATGCACATACACACACACCAAATTAAACAGCACCATTAATTAGAGCAACGGTGGAACAGTGGGTAGCGCAGGGTGAAACGTGATCCATAAGTTGCTGATTCGAACTCCACCAACTTCTCACCAAGTGTCGAGGTGTCCTAGAGCAAGACACCTGACCCTAACTGTTCCCAGTAGTCAGGTGTTGCCTTGCATGGCTGATGCCACCATTGGTGAGGCTGCTGTTAAGTCCTTGAAGTGGCTGGAAAGTTGGAAAAGCTCTAGATAAAGGCAGTCCATTTACCCTTTAATTAAGACATATTAGGATTTTAGAAATATAAACAGTTCACACACAGGCAGGCTGTGCAGTAAAACATGTTTTTGTGCCAAAATAAAATATGATGCCCTGGAGATATTTTAGCTGTCACAAACAAAAATAAACAATAATTCCATGTGTTTATACAGTAGAGTGAAGCATTCTCAGTGGTATTGCTTTGGGCTGAGAGACCAGGGATCTGGCATCCTAGAACGTTTATCACCAAAGATGTTCATTTTCCTTACGCAACTCTCCCACACACATATGACAGTGTCGTCAAAGATGGAACGTTGTTATTTATGTCAAATATGAAGGAGGAGAGCTGATGTTTGCAGAGCCATTTTCAATTTTGCCAAAAAGGTGAAATGAAAACCTCAAGCGGTCAAATAAGGAATATCAATAATTCACACATGGATTGCTCTTCCCAGCTACAGTATTGATAGATTTTCTAGAACGCAATAGATTTCCCGCTTGTGAGAACTCATTTTAACAAGATTCTTCTTGCCCTTCCTGCCAATACTCATCTCTATTTACTTTTCCTCGTGTGCATTTTCCCGTGGTTTCAGTAGGATTAGGATGAACACCAAGACAAACAGTCTGGCATGTATAGGCTTGCTGTGGTGCATGAACCGCCCACATTTGGGACCCCCTTCGAGTTGCGTGGGCTCAGCCAAAGTGGAGACTGTGCTCGTGAAGTTCCCATAGCCTCTCAACTGAAGGGACATCTCATCATACATTTTTTGCTAAATGTTCTTCTTGGCACATATGTCTGCTGTCATTTGTTGTGTGTGTGTGTGTGTGTGTGTGTATGGGACCAGGAGGTGGGGTGGGGAAGCAAACGTGTGTCTTACAACTAATTTTCTTTAGGCCTATATCTTGGAATATTTACATATGTCGCCATCTGTATTTGATACCTAGTATATTTCTAATGGTTTAAGTGACTCTATGATTTTCTGCCACTAGGTGTCACACTAAACGCCCCAGTATCTCAGACCAAAACAAATGCTCTGTGGGCCACACACATACACACACATACTGTAGACCAGTACATGAATAGCTCGTTATGAGGACCCAATCATCTGAATCAGGTGTGTTGGAGCAGGAAGACATCTACAACATGCAGGGCAGCGGCCCACCAGGACCAGGATTGGGGACCATTGCTGTAGACTGGCATGCACGAGCGACCAGAAAGGAAACCAAATAAAAGAAAGAAGCTTGTATTACATCACACGCAGAGGGAGTGTGATGTCATTCTCTGCCCAGGACACCATTGCTCCACTACACAGTATCTTTACTGTACTTAGAAGATAGTTGATTGCTGTTATATTCAGGTTTAAAATACACAACTGCATATATCACAAAATCCTACAAAAAATGAACATATGCATTTTATGGCAGAAAACACAATAGAAAACAATGTTTTGGTTTTGACAAATTAAATATAATTAACAATTTTCCATTGACTGTAAATATGTTTTACCAAGGAGGTAAGCAATTGTTTATGTCAGGGTAATACACTAATGACTACTATTCATTAACAGGATAGTTTGTAAGATCTAGATTGTGCTTTTCCTTCATTTTTCAAAACTTACTTTTTGACCAATACAAAAGAAAAATTATCAATTTGCTTCCAATTGCATAAAATCTCCCAAATATGAACTGCTTCCAAGCATAGATGCATGACATTGTGCTTGGATTTATAACTGGACAAGGCACACACACCGCTTTTTCACTGCTCTGTCTCCCAGAGGCCAGAAGTATATGATCACTATAATGACAGCCTTACAGAAAAGCAGTGAAAAGAGCATAACTCAAATTGGTCTATACGTGATACAGCACGCTGTCCATAAGATGAAATCACCCAAGAGTCGAGACTGTATGGCTACATACCGTATAGCCTACCTACCGAACATCTCACCAGAAAAAACTGCCAAAATCACGAATGCAGCTTTAACTAAAATGCAAGACCTCCTTTTAATTTAGTAACAGTTTGTCAGAATTTCTAAAAATTATTACATTATTTTATGTTGGTTGCAATATAACTTGCAATAAGAATTTTGTCAGCAATGCATGCTTTATAGATTAAAAATCTATAATGTACTCATCACCAATAAATCAAGCCAGTACCATAACCATTGATCAGAGTGGATTAGTGGAATGATGAAACCACATTTATTTACTTTAACCTGTACAGAAGTCACCAGATCATGCAAAGCAGTATTGCGTTACAAATGAAAACACAATACAAATCGAACAATATATATTATACTTCAAATATGGAGCATCAAAAATAAATAAATAAATCAGTAATTACAAAAAATAAACTTCTGAGATGACACATACATACCTACATACGTACATACAAATACAATATAATATTTTAAAATGTATCTTGGATAAAATGGCGGCTTGCTATGCAGTCCTAAACACTGAGATTCTTTTACACATATAGACATTAAATGCCGCAAATTATTTGAAAATAACCAGTCAAGGTATTTGGGTTCATTCCAGCTTGCCTAAAACTATTAATTGTATGTCATTGAAAGCCTGGGTAAGTAATTATCCCAAAAGTAAAAGGGCTTCATATTAAAGCTTAATATTGTAACTTTTTTAAATTAACATTATTTATTAATTGCTGTTATTATTTTAAATAGCTATCCCAAGGCCCAGTGCCAAGCCAACAGCTTACCATCTGGCCTCTTGGATTTGGTGATAGAATTGTTATTTACTGACAGAGTACAGTATACTGCAGCAAATAACAGGATGTTCTGCTTTCTACACCTCTGCCATTGACAACGGTATAACTCAAATCAGTTCTGCAACTTCAATGGCAATAACAATTAGCAGGTCTTCCAGAAGTCATAACAATATGACAGCCTTCAAAAACAATGAAAGTTGTATTTCATGACAAGGTTGCGACACCAATATGCCAAGTTATGCTTTGCAGCTTTAATACATTAATATTAAATAAAACATTTGACTGCAATTACGCCAACCGGGAATGTAGCCAATATGTGTGATCATTTCAAGGAGACTCTACTAAAGGGAGGATATAGTGTAGTTTATACTACGAGTGACAGGACTCAACAGTCACGTTGAGGTGTTTATTGCACTACAGTCTCTGTCTTTTTATGAGAATAATCAACAAACCACACTACTGCTAGTTCTACACGGGTGAAACAGGAAACACCAGCCACAGTTACTGACATGGGTCCAGCTATTATTTGATGTGGATTCAATTACTCAATTCATGCCGTCTGGCATACAACACTTACAAAATGCCCTGCAAAGTCAGTCCGGACTCCAAGCAAACACTGGAATGTCTTTCAAACAGTACTGGACACAGGGCCGTGCACAGCTACCACACCTATGTAGCTGTGAAGTGAAAACAACATAGTCACAATAAGGCTACAACATCTATAGAGATAGAGGCAAAGGAGGGCAATGGAGCTCTGGAATTCCTTTTAACCTGCTCCAAAGGTCACACAGAGCCACTCGGAAGAGCCATGCATAAGAACAGAACAGTATAGACACGTATGCACCTCCCTCACACTGTGACAAACTTCAGTTTGTAGACAACAAGGGTGCGTAATGGGGACGTGAAGGCTTGATTGACACAGCAACAGACCTATTAAATCAACATTATTTCCAACATGTACTTGACAACATCTCAATTATCAATAACTATCAATATATCTTCGTTTCACATTTCTGTATAAATCCAGCCATAGATGGAAAGAGTTATGTCACAGACCAAAATTATTTTTGATAATGTCTTCACTAATATTTTGTCTGGCAGTAAATATTGGCTTTTCTCCTGTTTACCTATACACAAGATACCATGATACTCTACACCAGTGGTCCCCAATCCTGGCCCTAGAAGGCTGCCCTGCATGTTTTAGATGTCTCCCTGCTCCAACACACCTGATTCACATGAATAGCTTGTTACAAGGACCCAATCATCTGAATCAGGTGTGTTAGAGCAGGAAGACGTCTAATACATGCAGGGCAGCGGCCCTCTAAGATCAGGATTGGGGAACCCTGCTCTATATAATCTACATCTTGAATATAATAATAAAGTTTTCATAATCGTCCGAATACATTATTCTGTTCTATTCTCACTTTCAGTGACGTAACTCCTTCTGGCCATTGCTCCGATTTAGAACCAACCACTGTACATCCTACCCAGGAGGCCCTGCTGACACTGGCACACAGAGAAGCTGGGGAGAAGAGCAGGGATGCACGAAGGGAAACGGTACAGTTAACACGTTGCATTTCAGACGGGTTCACATTAAAGGCGCCGTGTCACCGCTGAGTTAGCAACGAGTCGGACAGCTACTTGGGACGCTGTCTAGTCAGAGAAAAGGCTCGCAAAGGACTTTCGGAGGTTGCGGATGGTCTCGGCCTTAGCCTCGTCCTGGCCGTCACCCCCCGAGCTCGAGCTTCCCCCGCGGAAGAAGGAGGAGTCGCTGAAGGCGCTGAAGGCATTGGTCAGGGACTGGGACTTACTGGGAAAACGAGAGAAGCAAGGTTTGGAAGGGAGTGTGGGAGAAATAAAGGAAGAAAAGCATTAGTTGTATTTAGCATGGGGATGGGAGGTGAGCAAGAAAGGAAAGCAAGGACAACCGGGGAAACACATGCTCCTATTAGCACATTGCTTTAACCCAGAGCCATGGACAGAGAGAGTCGCGCCAATGGAAGTTTCAACGTATTTCAATTTTCAACGGTCACATGGCTCATGGAGACGCAAAACCGTCCCAGGAAGTGCTTTGTGGGCAATTTTAATCGATATATACAGATATACTGTATATTTTAATTAGTAGTCAATAAATGCATCAATTTACATTTACAATATCATTTCTAGGGTATTTTCAGTATTTGCGGCTAACTTCTGGGAACAGTGTTGAGGCTCCACACACGATCCGCCACTGCTGTGAAAAAACGGTCCATTCATACTCCCAACAGAGTTGACACAACTCTTTCTTTACATGGCTCTGCTTTAACCATGGTATGTGAGAAACATGTTAAAAACAAAACTAGGTTTACAGAACCATTACCATGTATATATTAAATAGCATCTAAAGTAGCAATACAATGGTCCATCAAAAACACATGCACTAAAACCTACAGTATATTCCTGTAGTCCTATTCCTGCCTCCATCTAGGAAACAAACAAATGCACAAAAAACGTTTATATTACGATTATATCAGTTATCCCAAACAGCACATTTTAACTGAAATTACCTGGGATTAACCTGTAAGCGAAGTCACCCACCACCACGCATATTGACAGGGCATATGCACAGATTAACTACTACAATAATTAAACCTATAAAAGCAGTCCATTTAAACCTGAACTGCAGACTTCTTTTCTTCAGGTATCGGGTTTAATTAACATTGTGTGTTGATAAATAGGCTACACCCCTTACTTCAGCAGCGGGTGAGTCTTCTGTTGGGCCGATGGCTGCTCCTCCCCCGGGGCCTGACCCTCTGCTTGGCTGTCTGCTTCAGTCGGGGGAGGCCCAGGGTTTGAGGCTGCAACTGGATCGCGTGGTGGAGCCTGAGGAGCTGTAGCTGCAGGCTGAACCTGCGTCGGCTCAGGAGGCGAGGAGGAGTCAGCGGGCTGGACGTGTCCCGGGGCATCAGCCTGGGGTCTGGACAGTGCTCTGAGGGGAGGGGGGGTCTGTGGTTTTGGCTGAATCTGTGGCTTGGAATTCCTGCGTACTGGAGGGATGGGCTTGGCAGGAGGGGTGGGCTTGGGCGGCAGAGACTTTGGTTTGCCGGGAGATGGGGATGGGGACACCTGAGGCTGGGGCTTAGGCTGCTCTGTGGTGGGGGCTTCAGGGGACACCGTGGCCGGAGCTGGGGCTTGAGGGGAACCAGAGGCTGGGGCAGGGGCTGCTGCTTTGGTTGGGGGGGAGCCTGGAGCGACGGCTGGCGGTTTAGCCTGGGCAGAGCTGGAGGCTGGGGATGGGGTTGGCTTTGTAACGGACGGTGCCCTTGTCATTGGGGGAGGCCTCTTTACTGGAGGCTTTGTAACCGAGGAAGCCTTCTGGACCGGGGCAGGCCTTTGGGCCTGGGTGGGCTTCGGAGATTGAACTGGACCAGGCTTTTGGGTCTGCATGGGATTTGCTGCTGGTTCAGACGTTCTCCTAGCGGACCCAGATGTGGGGTCTACACTGTGTGATTTCACGGGTGCTCCTGGAGAGGTTAAAGAAAAGAAATAAAAGACAGTTAGTAATACTACTACTAATAATAAAATAACAAAACGAACAACAATTTAACAAGGTAACTATTCCCAAAGCCTGTTGGTTTTCAGTGCAGCAAATAGACAGGCATTTCTAAGAGTCACCAGTAGACTGAAGCACAGCATGATATAGATGAATTTAATAGCTTTGCAAAGAAGGCCAGGACATGCCCATTCAAATGTCGACCTCCCACATTCATTACCAATTATATATAGAACCTCATCTTCATCTATTAAGTACAGTAATGACGACAGTAGCCTACTAATACAGGCTGCTGATTATGGTATATCAACAATGACCAGTAGAGGGCAGCAGATCAGCACTAGAGAGAATGACATGATTGGGTATTTGACGGTTAGCTTGTTTTAGAGGGTGACAATATATAAATGCAATGAGAGAAGATTTTATAGTGAGAGAATAGCAGAACACAAACATAACATAAGGCTAGAGAAGACGAGATACGGTAGACAGTAAGTTTAAGGGGAGCATTGGAATCTGTTGAATGGTTCAAACACAGCAAGAACATGTCATGCATTGTAAAAGAAACAAGCACAGGTACACTCATGCTGAAGTGTTAAAAGGCCCAAAACAGGGATGGGTTTCCAACTGCTTTGTAGCCTAAACCAAAATGATCACTTTGAAGATAAGACTATTCCCCAGATATGAAATGGACTGTGTGTTATAAGATAGCATCTAATTACTTAGTTTTAGTTAGTTACAGTAGCTTTTTTTTCTGGAAAGTAGACTTACAGTACAGTAAGTCTACTATCCAGAAAAACTGAATTGTCATTCAGTTAGTAGTATGCAAAAATAATGCATGCATAAAATCACCACATGCACTACAGCTGCTGAAAATCCATCCCTTATTTTCATTCCACATAATTCGTTTACAGATGAATGGCTGTTTCTTACGTTTTATCAATGTTAAAGAATCCCAATGGTTGCTTGGGACTCACATAGAAACCAAAGAATACACAATTTGTACACAAAACCGCATGTTCAAAGGGCAATAAATAAGGTACAGCTTAGATCCAACCCCTGAATAACTCTTTTTGCACATTTGATGATGTTGATTTGAATGAAAATAATTCTCTTTAATTAGTCAGCCTCTTTCATTTCAGTTTTATTTTGGTTGGACTAGAGTACCACAATGGCTTTAGCCTGTGTTTACATCATGTGCAATTTCTCAGTCTAATTTACATATTTACTAGCTGTAAATTACCAAATATCAGTGATTCATGGGACTGGATTCAGGCATATTAGGTGTGATCATGCAGAGAATGAAAATGTGATTATCTTTCATTGTAACTATTAATTAAATTAATTTAATGAAGTAGTGCAATTTTCCTTTAATGTGTACAGTGTAATGACGTGTCGTCTTGTCTGGTACTACAACACAAAGTCAAGTTCCAGATAAACAAAACAAATAAACAGTTATTCAACATAAAGCATCCACATTTTGGGGAGGGAGCTTTATCCTTGGCTAACACAGGACATAGAATGTGAGATGACTCATAGCAGAAAGGTCTGCACATCAAAGGCTTAAAGAATTAGTCAGGCTTGACATTAACAACATACACAAAAACTGAACCATAGCACAATTTACATAAATTTACAAACAGTACAACTCACACAAATCACAACAGTTTAAACAAATATTGTGCAAATATGTATCCTGCATAGGCACAGTAAACATTCCAATGGGACAAGACACTGCAAAGACATTAGGCACATACGTATATAGCTTAGCACCATATGAAACATTAACATTTACCACATCCAAGCAAAAGAAACAAAAATTTATTAATGAGTAATAATAACTGTGACGCACTCACAGAATGATATTCACCCACAACATGGCCTTTTTAATTAAGAATAACTTCCACTCCTGACAGTAGGCACATTATTCATGTTAACACAACAGCCCTGAGCACAAGCACAGCCTCACTAACATGGAACCAATAGGAATTACCTGATTTGTTAACTTAGTGGACTGTGCATAGAGCAAAGGCTTCGTAATTTAACAAACAACAATGAAAACGAACACAACTCATACAGTATTGTACTGTATACATACTTAACAGTTAGTATTAGACTGGCCTTTTTTTTTACTTGGTGGAAATGACTGTTTCCATTTCTGTTGAGATGGGAATGTTTGTAGCATTAAAATAGGATTAGTATTACGTCCTTGGAATGGGATGTGAGTAAGTGTTCCCACTTTCTGACAGCTCATTAATTCCTAATTTCTTAAATTGGGTATATATTTCAAGTTACGCCCATATTGACATTTAGCGCAAATACAAAAATACCACAAACATATTTTGGACTTTGAGCAACATTAAGTATGTTTTACACTCATGCTAGCAGTTATTACGTCAATATGTATAGGTCCTGTAAACTAATTTGAGTGAAAATGTAGTCTCTGCGACTGTAAAACCACTGCATGTGCTCCACGTAAAGTATACGTTCGAGCCTAGAGCGGCATTGGCCCTACAGCAGCTGCAGGGGTGTTACTGGGGAGAGTATTGTCAAGACAACCTTGAGTTTGAGACCGCAGGCCTGAAGTCCTGTTGGGCTCTGCTGCCTCATCCTTCAAAGCAGCACTCTGCAAACAAAAGATAAGGTTGAGAGAGAGAGAGAGAGAGAGAGAGAGAGAGAGAGAGAGAGCAAAACGGAGGTGGAAACATTGCAAGAGAGAAAGCAGGCTAGAGGAGGTCAGTAGTGAGCAATAATGATGTGATCATGTTTATTACAGTATAGTATAGGAACAGTGACTGGAAATGTTACATGTAATATGGTTTGTCAGCTGGCAGTTCCTTATAAATTCAACATGAAGGTGTTTGGACACCTACACTAAGCAGAACAATTAACATTTAAGGTGACTTTAAGACATTCTGTATGAGCACTAGCAGATGACTGGACCACCTTCAACCAATCAGAATAGGACTGCAGAATTAGGAAGGTTTTATAGGCTTCTGGTAGCCTTGTGACTCGCAGCCAGCTGGATCTCGCGAGCTCAGACTGGTCTCATGAGACTAGGCTAATGAGGCCTTGTATTAACATGGTTCTTTTGAATAATCTGCTTTTTTCTAGTAATGTACAAATAGAGATCAGTAAGCAAGATATTACATGTAATGTTAAATACAATATGAACTTAATATTCTGTATCCTCCTATGAAGTGGTTTGTCAGCCACACAATGGACTGTTCACCTGTTGCTGTGCAGTGGGGGGCTTCTGGCCCTGAATGGAGCGGGCTGGTGTCACAGCTGACATCCTGGTGGACATGACGTGGTTCATCTTAGCCAGGACCACCTCTGAGATGAGCTGCCTGTCCTCAGCCTGGTGGTCTCCTATCAGCTGCATGGATGAACCTAAGACCTGGAGCGTTTACACATAGTACGTCTTCAGGTTTAAACAGTGAATAGGACATGGTCCACATTTCCACTGAATACTTGTTCCAGTTTGTGTGTAATACAGGAATAAATGTAGGAAATTTTTTGGAAATAAAATAGTGTTTATAACTGACAAGCTTTGGTGGTTTTATTCGTTTTAAGGTTACATTTTTCTAATGGTCTTCATCCAAAGCACGCAAGTTATTTCTCTGTCACAACCGACCTAGTGTAGTATTTAATAATTATAGTGTGACTCAAAATATAATAACAATTTTAAATTTAAAAAATATATTAAAACCAAGGTTTTTGTTCTAACAAAATCACTTGGTTGTAAATTATACAATAAAGTGCAACACATCATGGTTTTGTCCTTTAGGCAGATTAATGCTCTTTATGGAAGAAATCTCAAGGGAAAAATGCGTTTGGCAAATCTCAATTACTGGCCCTGACGCCTGAAAGATATTGACAAAGTGTACAAAAACATCCTGTTCCTGGAATTAATTTTCCTTTTACACTGCACGGCTTCATTAATAACTGTCCGTTTGAGTTAGCAACTATACAGAGATTTGATTAAAAACGGGACAGGAGTTTATTAAATGACACAAACAACCATGAACACCAGATGCGTTTATTAAAAAAAAAGACTCAAAAAAAAAAAAAAAGATTATCATAGATTATACAAAACTTGAATAATCTCATGGTTTTGTGTGACCCACAGTGTGTCCCAACCACCTGGTTGAGAACCACAGTACAAAACCACTATCATAATGAATGGGTATCCAGGCAAGAACGTTATCATTGTGGTTGTGGTCATGATTAGCGTCTGTCAAAACTCTTAACTCAATTGCATTGTTGATGCCTGTGGTTGGAACATGATTATTAGAATATTTTCCATCTTCATACACATAACTACCGCTTTGTTGTGCGGTTTCGGTTTCAGTCAGAGGCGCACGCGTTCTTACATTCGCGTGTCATGTGCTACCGCCATCATGATCAAGATCTAAACCCCAAAATCCTACTGTATGAATATGTACTGCAAAGAAAGAGGCAAAACAATGAAAGTAGAATAAAAGAGAGAGATAACTACACTACAGTTTGAAAGATAACTACGACCTAAGATTAAGATTCAAACTTTTAATATTCGAACTGAAGATATTGGCCTAACAGGTTGAGCGCAAAACAAATAAATAAATAAGATGTGATCTATTGTCTAATTAATACAGGACATTAGTTGAACTTTAAACACGCTGATTACGTTGTATGTTATTGTCTGGGCTTTTACAGTACAATATTTTAAGTAACTGTATTAAAAGAAAGAACAGATGTCTCTCACCTCTGTAATGTAGTCATTGCCGTCTTTGCCACAAATGGCTTTGACAGCACAAATATCCAAACCCCCAAAGATCTCAGAGCAGGTGTCCACCCACAGTTTGTACCTGGTATTGAGAGACACATTACAAGTGTCATTTTGACGCTATGCATGGTGCATTATAGACAGAGAGAGAGAGAGAGAGAGAGAGAGAGAGAGAGTACTTTAATATTGCACAATATGTTTTTGTAAGACAGTATAATAATATCAGATATTTATACAGTACCTAACAAATCCCCAATTGACTGCAATCAATAACAGTGAACCAAAAATGTTTGGCTTAGGCAATGCAAAGTTCATTACTTCCATTACTTCTTCTTTTACATCACTATTATTGACTTGTCTGTTCATTAGAAGCTTAAACCTAGCCCATTTCACAACTCAATCTAGACAGGGGTGCTTTTTAATCAATATACTGTAATGCATCATTTGGTATTATAAACAAGGGTACATTTTTTGTCCCTTCTTAAAACATACATTTATAAGAGAGCCTTACCTGATTTTATTATTTTATTTTATTATTATTATTATTATTATTATTATTATTATTATTATTATGTTAAACTATACTGGTACTTTAATTTCTAGTAAAAAAAAAACATTAACCGTTAACATCTATATTTGATTTAATTTACCTGTGTGAAAAGATCTCTATAAATAAAGTTTATTATTATTATTATTATTATTATTATTATTATTATTACATCAGGAGGGTGTATGACATTTTCAGACAAGTTATCTTGATGAGGGTGGGCGCATACTACCAAATCTGATATTCCAGTTAATCTGAAGTATATGGTAGATTACTGTAATTATTTTAGAAATTACCACTTTAAAGCATACTGTATCAGAGAGGGAAGGTACACATTCACTCATTTTGGAATATAAAACTATGAAAAACTTGACCACGCTTTTGTATTCCAATAACACATTGATTATCAGTAATAATACTAGAATACAATATGAGAAGAAAAATCTTTGCTAGGTACTTCAAATTGTTCAGGTGCTAACGTTTCCAAGATAACTGAGTATTACATTTGCATTTCATTAATTGTGAAAACACTACTGTAGTTCTACTACAAACAAAAATATCAATGAGCTTGGTAATAAAATACACCCAACAACAAAAAAAACCTAACAAAACAAAATCCACTGGTACATGCTTACATGCTATTTTTAGATAATATACAGTATACGGTGGGCCATACAATGTGTGACATTTGTGCCCCTGTTCATTATTAATGTGGATCTAATCTCACTTGTCAGTCATGGCTACTTGTTCCAGCATGGCAGATCCCGTGTTGCTCTTCCAATTACCAGAGATTGATGTTCGCCTGTGAAAGAAGAGAATATGTTAATTTGTCATGCAATGCACATGCAGCAAGACAGTTGCTACTGTTGGACGATGGCCGTACATGTAGGCTTTGTAGTCAGCGCCAATCTTCTGTACTCTGATGTCATATTTGGCGTCTATGAAGGGTTCTGTGGTGGTGTACGTCTGGGTGATGGCCACCACACTTGCAATGTCCTGGAAGTCACTTGCATTGTCCACTTTCACCTATAGGGGGCGGCGACAATGCATTTAGGAACCCAGCTGTCAGTGAGGGAGTTAAAGTGAACATCTTCAACATTTCACGTCTCTTCAACAAGCAGCACCTTCAGACGTCCTACCCAAGGGTGTTTGTCTCTAACTAGCGTTGGGTTTCATAACTAATTCCAGTTCAAAATGACACTGATATGAAAATCCTGCAGGCAACCCTGATTTTGCAATAATACGATAATATAATACAAGACAGGATAAGCATCTACGGTCAACTTCAAAACCCAGCCAGTCTTACACCCGGCCACATACCTGGCCCAAACAAATGTGTTTGCACGTCCCCACAGAGATAATGCATTGTTACTGTGCCAGCAGAACTGACACACGTTTAGAGTATTAACAAAGCTCCTCTGTAGGAGCTGAAGGGCTGATTAGAGGCAGAGAGATGTATCACAGGAGAATGGGAGAGCAGAAACCAACAGCACAGCAACAGGCCACTGGATGTCAAATCGGTAAGTAGTGGCAGGCAGACAGAGACAGAGAGAGAGAGAGAGAGAGAGAGAGAGAGAGAGAGAGAGAGAGAGGGAAAAAGAGAGATGGTGTGAGAGTGTAAGAGGGAGAGAGAGAGAGAGAGGGGGGGAGAGAGGGAGAACAAACACATTACACTGCTTTAACCCAGTAACCCAGCAGATAAATGAGAATACTTAAAACATAATATTTCTTTTGGAGTGTGCAAAGCCTGCTTATGTAAGACTGGAACATTACCTTCCCCATTCCAGAGTGGGCGTGGCCAATCTTCACCACCACTGGAAGGCTTGGTGTGCTAATCTGAGAATAAGACCATACATTTAATGAATATTGATTTAAATGACTAACATTTTGTTTGTTGCATGTATACATCCAATGACGCTTAATATGGTCTTGAGTAGCTAGAAATAGACAAAATGACACCAAGTTTTACAAATGAGCATGTAGATGCATTGGGCAGTAATGAGTTACTAGTTACTGTAATATTATTACTTTTTCAGTAACTAGTAACAAATTACTATTTTCAAAACGGTAATAATATTACAATTACTAACCCAAGTAATGCTGCATTACTGCATTTACAAGAATGAGATTTCCCTCCCTAGATTTCCATCTTATGAAGCCTTTATTATTTTGCTGGTCCTAGCATACCTAGGGTAGGCTAATTGAACCGACCTGTCCGATCATCTGGTTTGAGAGGCTGCAATGTTTTCACTTTGGCTGATCGTTGACTCCTAAGGTTCATTATTGTTCCAGTAAAGAGGATTCAATTCTAAAAGGAGCTGGCTACACGGGTTGTCATTTTTCGGAAGGGGAAAGACAGGGTAGTGATTGTGAAAGTAATATAGTAATGTAACTAGTAATGTAACTGATTACTTTAATTGTACTTACTGATTAACTTGCCAAACACTGGCTATACCTGAGACGTGTGACCATCCACATTTTAATGCATGTACTCACTAGCAAAACTCACAAACCAAAAACAATATTTGAAGAGTTTAGATGCAAAAACCTCCAAGTCCATCTTTTATTTTTTAACAGTTGTGAACCCACACCTTCTTTGGGAACCTGGGCTTTCTAATGTTCAAACCATGGGTTTATATTTGGTGCAATACCATTGATTGTATTTTCATCATATCCTCCTGTACTGTACTGTAAACCAAGATGGCCGCACAGCAAGGCAGAAGGTGGCCTATAGGAGAGGAGGGAATGAGAAAGGGAGGGTGCAGAGAGAGTGTATAAGAGACTCCCTGTGTGTGACCCTCTCAGCATTCAAGACCAGACTGGGAGAGAGAGTGAGAGATAGACAGCGAGAGAGAGAGAGAGAGAGAGAGAGGGAAATACACATTTGCGAGTGAGAGTGTGTGTGCTTCAGAGACAGGGAGAGAAGGAACATTAACGAGAGAGACATACTGAGTGGTAGACAGACAGGCAGAGTGAGAAGGTTAAAAATAGAGCGAGCGAGAGAGAGAGAGAGAGAGACAAGCAACAGCTAAGACTAGAGTTGAACACTATACGTAGGTGGAATAGAACTTCTTCTCTACTTCCTGCATTAGCCGCTGCTGACCCCTGCTCTGGGTTTATCGCTGGGGAACTGACCACAGCCACCAGACGCTGCCGAGAGTGAGACAGTCGGTCGAGTCGTCAGGGGCAGCCGGAGTCATGGCCGTCCCCAAGGTGCTGAGCGCTCGTTTTGGTGTTTGGGTGCTGTTGGTCCTTGGCGTGACAGTGGAACAACGCGTGGATGGGTGCAGCTGCTACCCAGCGCACCCCCAGCAGCTGTTTTGTGGTGCTGAGATAGGTATGTGCATCACCAGAGGCCAGCATCAAATCATCGAAGTCACCGTGTGACTGCTTCATATAATAACGTATATAATGTAAGGCTGCCTGGGTTTTGTTGTAACAAATATGGGAGGACCTGGGTTCAGTTATTTTATATTCAAAGCTATTAGGTGTTCTAAACATAAAGGTTAAGCGTGTTAATACAATGCTTTATGGTCCCCTGAAAATGGGATTTTATCGTCCGTGAGCATTTCTTTGATTCAAGTTCTTTGATGTGAGATTGATTAGAGTGAATAATTGCCGCCCCATCCCTCTAAAGGACCACACAGTTATTGTAAATACGAAGCCATTGGTGTCATTATTCTAGTCCCGTTTATGTTGTCTGATTAACAATTTCAGAATTGCTGCTCAGATACAGTAATTTGATTTAGTGTATTATCTTGAACGGTATTTTAAGGTTTAAGGTTTAAGGTTTTGGATGAAACTTGCTGTAGATTTTAATGGGATCCAGTGATAGTCTGCGTTTGTTTACTCAGGTTTTATAAAGTTCCCCTCCAGAAAATAACTCTAGTTCATCAAGTTAGCTTGATGTCTCTCCTGTGATTGACATGAAAGATCATTAAAGGTTCCATTGTGAGGACACAAATAGGACACACCTCTGAATAAGATATCTGGCTGAAGTATCCTGTTTCTGAGGAAGAATGATACACTTTGTAAAGGTGACAAACCAGTCTAGACAGTTAAAGTTAACCACGTGTGTTTGTGGATGGGATTTAATGGTTTATTTTTTGGTTTAATTTGCAACATGATATAATGGTGCTATAATTTAACTTTCCTTGTTGATGGTGTTACAATGCTAAACTAAAATAAATTAAAAACATGTTGTATTGAGAAAGGAAGTCAGCATTGAATCATGTTGTTAGCAGCACTGTACAAGTAATCTGGCTCCCAATTGAACACAGACTTTGGTGAAGTTTCTCTTTTGTCTTTTCTCTGTCTGTCAACCTCACCAATCACTTCCCTTACTCTTCCCTCTAAGCTCAGGCCAAGATCAACACTCTGGGTTGACTTTGAACACTTGGCTCCAGGCTGTGGATAGCTGGAGTTTGATGTGACGAGCTGGAGCTTTGTGTTTCTGTCAGAGGTTACACTCCAGCAGAGAGGACAGAGAAAGTGGAATGTTTACAGATGTTTGTTGCCATGACAAATAATCCATGGTTAGCACGTGGGTGGTTAGATATTTGTTCAAATAAACATTAGCTTTAAAATTAGAGTTGATTGCAATCTACAAAGTTAAATGTATAGTTTAAAAGTACTCTGAAGACCTGATTTCAAAACCTACATAAATCTAGGTTATCGGAGCATAATTATGGTATTTGAGGCTGTCTTTGTAGGACAGTGTTTTTCAGCTTCAGTCTTAAAAAAAACTAATTAGTGTTAGCGTCAGTACCACTTGAATGGAATGGAAGCTAAATAGTAAATGTTGAGGTGTGTCTGTGGTTGAAGACATCAGCCCGAGCATGAATGTGGCATAACTCATCGCCTCAATTAGAATGTTAATCACCGACAATATAAAGATGAGTTGGTACTACTGTACATTTAATTAAACATCTAAATATTAAGCTTTTATTGATTAGTTTTTGTAATTTAAAGTATACATTCTTTATCGCGTTATCACTTGTTGCATCTGATGTTGATAAGGTTGCCGTGTTTTTTTATGTGTGGAAAAGACCAGTAGTGACCTTAAATTGACCTAACAGTGTTGGAAGCGTTGACAAGCCTATACTGAATGAAGCTGTTCCCCTTAGAAATACAGTATGTCTTCCAGTCTGGACAACACCGGTTATCCTAGCTGTGTTTGCTTATGCTTGTCTGTGTGTGTGTGTGTGTGTGTGCGTGCGTGTGTGTGCGTGCGCGTTGGGGGGCTGAATGTTGGACAGACGCCAAGGATTTGCCCACAGTAAACCCACTCCAACTCGATCTCTCTCTCTCTCTCTCTCTCTCTCTCTTGCTCTCTTGCTCTCTCTCTCTCCCCCCTTCATTTCCATGTGTAAAGGCTTGGCCTAACGGTCTGCATACTAACAGTATCAGTGTGAAAGCCCGCTGCCAGTCCAGCTTTGTGAGCATGACAAGGGCGGCGATTCATCTGGCCGGGTGGAAGTTACTTACTACATCAGTTCTCATGGTTTAGGTTTGCAATATTTCTCTTTGGATGTGTAGCTATTAGGGAAATCCACAGCCATTCTTACTCTCAGGGCTCAGATTGACCTAATGCCTTGTCACAAAACAACTGCAAGCAGTACTGAAAAGGTAGCCCAGCCAGCACAGCTAGGCAGGGTTGGCGCTGCTTCTATTCAATTACTAGAAAACGCTGTATTGTAGCTATAGTAGCTTTTGTATCTCTTTTTACAAGACTGCTACAAGGTTCTTTGCTGCTCCATTGCTTCGGTCCCCAACACACCAACAACGTTTACCCTAATAGGAGTTGGTGTGCGGTCTCATAATACATGTATGTACAGTTTGGGTAAAGGCAGAACTGCAGTATTTACAGTCTCATAATACATGTATGTACAGTTTGGGTAAAGGCAGAACTGCAGTATTTACAGTATACAATAGGTAGAAGACTTGGCTTCCCACAGGTTGTCCACTTTTACAAATGTTTTTCTTTCTTAAAAAAAAAAGAAAAACATTATAATGGGGTGGAAGAGGGCATTCTCAGGTAATATCATTACATTGGTATAGAGCTGTTCAATGTACAGGAGGTTACATCAGCTCTATGTACTTCACTTCACCTCACACCTCACAATTCGTCTTCACATGCGTCTGGAGTGATCGCTTGTGATCAGATCTTACTTTCCCACTATGCAGTATGCAAATAAACACGTACACCATTTCTGTTTGCAAAGAATATGGTGTTGTTCTTGCTAGCGGGAGGCAACAGTGCACTTCCTGTGCCTAGTCTGCCACAAATGAAAAGAAGAAGATGACTGGGTCTGTTCCCTGTGAAAACCAAATTGTCTGATATGTTTGGCGCATTCTATCTATCGGCGTTTTGAACATTTAAGATGATGTGGACAAATGCACAATGCAGGGTAGGGGTGTTCGATATGACCAAAATGTCATATCCCGATATAGATTGTTATATAATCCCGATAACAATACATATCACGATATAGCAAATTCTGTGAATTAATCCAATGACCCCCCTTCCCAAGCATGTGTTCACATTCATAGAATATAACTATTAATATCATGTGGAGAGGGGCAGACTCTGAACCACAGTGAGCAGAGGAGATGAACTACATTTGTTACACTGAATTCAAATTACCATAATATAGTCTCTACAGCGTTTACTAACGCAAACATAACCCATTGACTGCTTGGTGTACGCAACTAGACCATGGCAATCATGGTGTTGAGAAACGCGTGGTTTCTTTAACATAACTCGTCTGAAATATTGGATATTCCAGACAGACATAGAAACAATATACAGAGGTAGGACATTTAATCTAACATTTTCACTACGTCCTGGTTAGGCTATACGTCCCGAGTGTAATGCCCAAGTGTTTTGCCAGGTAGCTAGCTGGCGCGTTTAGTTTACTTTGCAGCAGTAGCATCGGCGACGCACCATGCAAAACCTTAATACAACTTTTGGCTGGCAGTTTAAACTTAATCGATCATAAAACTCTCTAACCCTAACCCTATTACGAATCTGCATCACCAATGTTTCTCTGATCACGAGCTACATAGTGCTCTCTTCTCCACTGCGAGGCGGGCATGGCTCACTCCACACTCATACGAACACACATACGCACGCACACAGACACACACACAGAGCTCAATGAGGGAAAGATAGTCAGCAGTGGAGAGATAGAGAGTTGACGAAAAGTACACGCGTTAAAAGCCTCGTCATTAAAATGCAAACAATAGTAATCCGCGCGTTATACGGACTCCAAATGACAAAAATGTTTGGAGTAAAGAGTGATTTCCCCAACAACGATATTAAGACGGTAGATGTTTTCCGACAGGGATAAACAGGGCCTGGTCATTATATTATCTGACTCTGGAGGAAAAATGTCACACAACTGACTTGTCCCAAATTGTGTCATTTACAATTTACTATTGAAAGCACTTTCATAAGATGAGCTTTTTGGAAAGGGAACCATTTGTAGATCACAACACACACATAGTTTATTAGTAATTTGTTGAACAAGAGTTCATACAAAATAATAATAGCGACAGCCCAAGATGTCCAAAGAAGTATAGAAATATAATGTGTTTAATTAATTTAATCATATACAGTATTTGTGTGTTTCTGTAATGAGATAAGGCAGTACTTGTATTCTGGTATTTTGTCAAACAAATTTTAAGTGTAAAAGAGTATCTTAAAGACTATAATGTAGCATTTGAAAGAAGTAAATATCAAGTGCTCAATGTCAGTAATCCTAGTGATTACAGTCATAGTCTCAAGATACATTCTGTCTGTATGCTTGCATGTTTAAAGCATTTAGTCTTGAAGGCAGTCTAATGTGTTTCATGTGTTTTTCTTCTCTCTTTAGCAACCTCAGAGGGCTGTTTTGTACGTACTGTATTGAGCACATTGTGGAAAGAATGATAATGATGTGGTTATGTTCAGAGACATATTCCTCCCTCACAGTCGCCTGATTGAAGGAAAATACCTCCTTCTCACATGACATTGCCATTATATCAAGTTCTAGGTGTTTATGGTGGTTCTCCCACTGATATGGTTTGGTTGTACAGTAGCTGAAGGAAACAGTAAGAATAATTAAATTAGTTATTTAGCATCATACAGTAGGAAAATCATAGATTTTGTTTGGTTCGGGAATTTGATAATGGTGAGTACACTAGGAAGAGAGTTTTAAAAAGGTGTGTTTGTGAAAGTGCGTCTAAATCAAGACGTAGAATTTGTTCTGGCTTCAGTCGGTCTATAAAACTATAGAACATATGTCTGCTGTTATTCAGAATGCGTGCTGAAAACATACTTTTGTGCACAGGTACTATAAAGTACAGCTCTTAGGTCACATTAATCACATTTGTCAAGATAACACCCTAACAAGTATTTATAGTTATTGCACTAATGTTAATAACATACTGGGTAACTCCGTATAAACATACATTATAAACCCTCTTCTTTCACAGTGATAAGGGCAAAGGTCTCTGGAGAGAAAATTGTGTCTCCTAGCAACAGCTCCTCACCTTACATGAAGATGTTCCAATATGAAGTCAAAATGATTAAGGTAAGATCTAAGACACTAAATTGTTTTGACAGGCAAAACTGCTGAATATATTACTAAAGACAATAGAGACATTCTATAGACAGAACAGGCAGATATTTACAGACTCTGCTGCAAAACCTGATAAATTATAGCTCATTATGATTATGATAAATCATGTTCAATGAGTCGTCAGTGTATGCTTGAACAAATCTATATTTTTGTAAAGGTATACTTTGTTACATCTTCAACTCACTCTATCTTCATTAGCTTCTATCCAGTCGATTCACAATTGACTCTGTTGCTGTGGCTTGTATGGGGCTATACCATCGATATTGTAAATCATATCCCCTCTGTTATGGAGCTTGCTTGCTGTCACAGCCATACTACTGTATATAACCCACACCACACCACTCAGATTACCCCTTAGGTCCATCCATCCATCCATCCATCCATCTTCATCCGCTTATCCGGAGTCGGGTCGCGGGGGCAGCAGCTTCAGCAAGG
>JAODTR010009961.1:0-29378 GCA_025399935.1 Amblyopsis rosae | reverse complement strand
AACACAGCCCTCAGGTTCATGGGGGCACCCAAACCTCTCCACCACGATAAGGTGATGGTTCCCGGAGAGGGCAAAAACTCACCTCAATAGCGACATATAAAAAAAAAACTACTTTATATCTACTCATATTAAATTGTCTTTACTTTGGAGTGATAGTATGATTATACTTACATTTGTGCATCGCCGCACCTTCGCTGCTTGCTCCCGTCATGCTATATTTTATTTACCGCTATTTCTCTTCGATTTTTTTTCTGGATAGTGCCCAACTGACTTATGGGATAGCGTAGTGTGAAACGTTTGTACACTACAGAGGTAGTACGCCACTCGACTACTACCAACTGCTTACTGAGTATGCGGACATGCTGCTTTTTGCCTACTATATAGTAGACAAGTACGGGTATTCGGATGCAGCCAAATATTTAGTAATATACTTTATTGTCAGGCAAAATACAGGCTACAAACAGTTGGCGTTCCTACAGAAGACAATTCCACACACTTCCATTAGGGACAGTGTGGAGTTATATACAGTTGGGAGGGTGGGGGCGGAGTGGGGGCCACACACACACACAGAAAATATGATAAAAGTCACTTTTAGTGGAGATTTTAATACCAAAACACATTTTAGAGCGTTCTTAATACTATACAGATGAAATCTAAATGGGGACGGTGGTTTTGGTCCCCATTGGGAAAGGCGTCCCCAATAAACTGGTGTGTGTGCTGGTGAAAGTCCCCAATTTTGACTTAACCTCCTGTGAACGACTGCCCCCGCCTTGGTGGCGCACACCTCACTACCGGCCTCGAGATAATATATTTTTTTTAATATAAATGTCTAACAGCATTTATTATACACGTCTGGATAGCCAAGCCTCTCTCCTAGCAATGTAATCTAACAACCATTTCCCAAATGCATTTTTCAAAGTCAACCAGATAAAAAAAAAAATCGCTCATAAGCGCTTGCAATTATCGCGATTTATTGCCATTACGCTCGTTTTTTAAATCATGTTGTGTGATTTATCTGAGATTATCTGAGAGAGCGAACTTCCATTGTTCTAATAGTGGTCTCCCCTTGCCCATAGCAGCATGCCTTAGAAAGATGTCTTATAAACAACGCGACACAAATTATGCCTTTAGAATTAGAAATTTTTCAACTAACGCATTACCTGTAATGCGTTAGTTGAAAAAATCTACCCCGAATTGAGCGAAGAATGTATTTAAACCCGTAATCCAACGGCGGTTCAATACCTCGAACGAAAACTTGGAATCCATTTTGGAATAATGACGAAGTATCGAGACTGCGGTTCTACTGTTTTTCTATTAAGGGGTGATGGCGTCTTTACACGAGCCTACAGTCTGCTGAAGGCTAACCTGCTTATATGACGTTACTCGCCTGAATCTCCGAGTTTCCACGAGACGTTTAAGGGGTCACATGTTTAATTTGGCCAATCACAGCTCTGGCTAATTTCAGGGGATTTCAAGTGACATCATCGTTCACCAGAAGACAGCTGTCAATCAATTTCTCTGTGAGAGAACATTTAATTATAGTTTAGTACACATATTAATAAAATAATAACATAAATAAGCACATTTATGAATACTTATTTATTTATCTGAAGCTGTATATGGCCAGACAATTTCAAAAGTTTTTTTTATTTACACAATGCCATAATCCTTGAACAGATATACTCATCAGGTGTTGTATTGTAGTCCTATAGTGTAAAGAAGTTGCTTATGCCTAATTTCCATAAAGTTATTACATAAAATAGTACATTATGTCAGTAGAAAAAGAAAAAAAAGAAAATTTTGCTGTATTTGAGATTACTTTACTAAAAATCTGTGTCATCCACATGGAATATTTAAGATGAATTGGAATCTCACATGGGTTATCTACATTTTAATACCAAAATAAGATTTGTAACTTGTTCAGAACTGCATAAAACCTTATGAATGAAAGGGAATGTTTTTGCAAGGAAAAAAAGGGGAAAAAGGGCCTAGTAAACAAAATAAAATATCTTTCTCTATCCACCCTAATAGCAGGCAGGTTTCCTCAGGCGAAGTCCCAGCATATAAATGTTCTCGTTCAGGTCAGAGGACACCAGAATATTAGAATAACATCACTTATTCAGGTGCCCATCTTAATGCCAGTGCTTTACAGGAACTGTAGGTTGAAGTTTAGAGATATACATTTAGTAGATTTTGTTAGAAATGCCATAGCTATCACTCAGTGAAATGAGCTGTGAGAATATGCTCTGGTTGATAGCTTATGCCTCTACTGTATAGTATACAGTAACTCATTTTGATTTTTGAAGGCTTCTGACAACACCTGATAATTATACTACAGCATTTCTATGACTATAGTTTCTGCAGAACAGTATTAAACTGGAAAGAGTTGTCACTCTTATTTTATAATGGAAACACATCAAGGTTACTATACAAAAGTTAAAACTAGGCAAGCCTAGTTCAGTTGGCCGTGGGCATGAGCCAACACCATAGGCCAATACATATTTTAGCATGCAAGTGTTACCCGTGATACTCCACAGAAGTTGGGATACAATGCTATTGGTGCATTAACACCACCTACTATCTAGAATGTAGTGCATGCACTTTTTTATAATGTCAGTCAGTCAGCAAGTAACTTTTACTACTCGTGGTCTGGCCAAAAGGTGTACCTAAACTGAATACTGGTATGTTACTATAATGCTTGACAGTAGTGATGAGGACCCAAACACATGACAGGGAGGTAGCAGTGTGCAAACATGCGCTTTACAGTAATTTTGCCTGACATTCACCCAGTCACACACACATTCATACACCGATGGTGATTGCTGCCATGCAAGGTGCGACCAACTGCCTGGAGCAGTTAGGCATCTTGTTCAAGGATGCTTACAGGTAGGTCAGCACCAGGGTTTGAACCCACAACCTTCTGGCTGGAAGTCCACCACACAGACCACTAGACCATCCTGCCCCCACATGTTTAATCAGAAAGTATACAGGCACTCGGGAAAAGGCACTGGGAAAACACTAGGGCTAATGCTGTGTTCAAATGGGGTCGTGTTTACCATGTGGTATTGACAACATCGTCAAGTACTTCGAGTTCACAAGTTCCCATGTCGTAATTAATGGTTCCATTTGAATGCAGCATAATATATACTCAGACAAGTCAGACCATTGGATACCTACAAGGCTGGACAGGTGCAACACACATGAGACATGATTACTCAAACACAGGAGGAACTAACGACACTGGAAACGTCCCAATTCTCTTAAATCTGGTAGTTCCTAATTCCTAGTTCCTAAATCTCGTTCACTAGCTACTTGAGTATGAGGTAGTGAACAGGCAGGAGACACATGCACGAGCATGGCAGGACTAACGAGCAGCATGGAAGACAGGTGCTCTGCATTAGACTGTTGATCTGAGCCAATCACAACCTTCACTCAGACTAGTTTCACTCAGGCTAGCCTTAGTCAATAATGTTACGCAGTATATTATCCATTAAGAAGACTATGCAGAAAAATATTCTAAATTAGTTTGTAATGAATTCCATGATAACTAGCTGTAGCCTACTGATCAAACCTATACTGAATTGTCTTTGCCCTTAAAAGTAGACTGTTCTGTTCAGAGTATATATATATTTTTTGTTCATGCAACTGCAGCCTGCACACATGCAGTTGTCTCACAAGTTATGTTATTTTTTTCATTATCTAGACTGCTATTAAATAAATATTATGCTGTGTATGTTTATTTCAGCCTACTTACAGTATAGCCTGTCTGTGGCACTTGTGGTTAACGGACTACATTTATAGCTATATAGCTATTTATCTATTTTCCAACATACCTATTACAAAATAGGCTATGATTATTAAAGCCACAAGTAACATCAATGAATGTGCTCATGCTGCGAACTAGAAATTGTGGCCTTTCAAATCATAAACCGATTGAGAAGAAATTAATATACAAAACAAGAGCCTTGCAGCAGAGAAGACATTTGGGGGAATGTTGCTACAGTAGTTCAATGGGGGGAGTGAGTGGGTTTCTGCATAAATTATATAAACATTACTTAAGTAATCAGGACGACGTTTGTAGACAAATTCGGCTGCACATTTTTGAATGTACTGTAGGAAGTAGATGTCTCATTAAATGTCATTGTTAAAAAGACGCAAATGTTGGCTACAATTAATTGGTTCTCATAACAGCTAAATGTAATTAGTTAATGATTTAATAAAAACACCAAAGATGTAATATACTTGCATATTACACGTCTTTGGTGTTTTTATTAAGTAATTTATTTTATTTAGCTGGTCTAGTCCACTCACCAACATAGGTTGTGAGATTTAGCGCTATGGAATGTGAATTGGGACGCAGCCAAGGTCTACACTGAACACATAATACTAGGACCACATCAATATATGAAATATTAGCAAATCCATCTCATCAAATATTTAAGTAACAGAAGTATTCTACAAAGTAGACTTTAGTGAAAGGTTGTTTGTACTGTACTTCTAACCGCCTCCTTCATGCTACACTACTATACCTACCTACAGCACAGTGTAATGCCACATGCTTGCCTGTATTCTTAAAAATAACAGTTTAATATTACATTAAGGTTAGGTATATTAAACTAACCTTAACGTTAGCACAGACTGGCTATAATACTGGTATAAGCCAATATACTTAGTATAGTAGGGTGCGCACAACCCTAAAAATACTCCCTCCACTGCCGAGCTGGCATTTCCCCAGCCCACATTGGCAGTGGTGCTGGATGGACTTTAGGAGACACCTGACAGGAGCAGATAAGAGCCAGAGAGACTGCCACAAAGGCTCCCGCAGCTGTCAATAATGACAGGAGAGAGAAAAGACTAAATATGTATCTCCCAAACACCATGGGAGAGAAAGAAAGAAAGTTATAGGGAAGGTTAGAATATGTTTTACCTCTCAATTAATATTTCTCTCCATCCATCCTAAAGCTCTTTCTGTCTACAACCTGCTGTCAACACGCACCTGGGGAGCAAACAGGCTGGTTAACTTCTGTGTGTTTGTGTGTTTGCAAACAGATGCATTAGCCCGTCACCCATACATGTTTCTCTGCTTCATTATTTAAAAATTTTTTTGACATTCATTATGTGAGTGTGTTGGAAAGAGTAATGTACCCGTCATGAGATAGATGGATAGATAGAGAGAGCAGCAACAGATTTAGAGGAGGTGAGAGGTGCCTTTACTGTACATAACAAAAGAAGACAAGAGGAGCACGGGAGCAGCACGGAGACAATAAGTGCTGAACACTGGGCCCGAATAACAGATGAAAGATGGAGAGGCAGAGAAAGGCCCTCTTAGACGGATGTCCTCCATCGATCTGCTCCATCCACTGCTTCATAAACTCAATTAAAGTGAAGTCCTCCAGAGGAAAGCTCTCTGCCCTCATCCATCTACCTCCCCCCTTGCCTCTCTTTAATCTGCAGGGAAATCTGACAGTAACTCCTCGCTCCCCTAGGGGCCCATCCTCACTATAGCGAGTAAGAAGTGGTATTTGGAAAAATAACATTAAAAAATAAGATGCCCTGGAAGAAGGAGAACACCGTTCTTTCTGGATTACAGTCTGAAAAACATTTTCGTCTGTCTCATCCATTATGACTTGAAAATCTCCTGTTTGTTCAGACTGCCTGCATCAGAGGGAGAGGAGCTGTGTGCCGGTGAAATACACAATGCAACTCGGACGTCTTCATAAAATGACCGAGATGCCTAATCAATACGTCTGGTTTAACGGGTGTATGATGGGAGTGGGCTGAGGCAGCAAAATAAAGCTGATTGGACAAAGAGAACCCAGATCAATCACAGTAGGCTTCAAATTAGGCAAATGTGTGGTAGTAAAACACCGAATGACTGGGGAGAAAGAACTAGTTCCATATTTGACGTCATTTTACCCATGTAAAATGGGTTGGATTAATATATTAGCAATGGTATGCAATCTGTGCATTTCCAATTAACCTCACAAGGACTACTGTCCAGTGCTTCACTGGTGCAGTAATTCACGGACTGATGTTTGGAAGCGTTTTGTTTACGGAGGAAAGATCTGCTGAGTATGCATGTCCATTTACAACATACAGCTTCCCATTCGAGATCTGAGAAAGTGCTCAGAGGCCTTGGTCTCCAGCAAGGTAGACTTTACAATGTTATTGCAATAAAATGTTAAAAATTACCTACTTCCCCATTTTATATGCAATTCTTTTGCTGTTGCTTTACTAGCTGTTTCAATATTAATGTCCTAAAGAGGCACTAAAACCTTTTTATGTCCAATGTTTTGCATTTATGTGACAAGCAATAATATAGGTAGAATTCCCAATGATAAAAACACGTTTATAGTGTATGCATCATCGTTCACTCATCTCTAACAGAGATTTGTGACAAACAATGCATTCCATAATCCATATATCATCTTCTGAATCTCTATAATCATGTATCTGAATATAAGCATGCAGAATCTGTAGGCAACATCACAAGGTCTTGTAGTACATTTAGTAGTAGTATTGACCAATCACATCCAGGTGGAGAGCAAAATAAGCAATGGCCAAAATTCTATATTTGGGAAAAAAAACAAACATCTGGCAGCGATATATATACCTTTTTTATTGCAGTAGCTCCATGTGGATATTTGTTTATGAAAGTTTACAGAACTCAACACTGTTCTTGCCCCAAGATGAAAATCAGGCTGATAACACTGACCAGTGGAAAGAATATGAATTCTTGGTCCGGATAGCTGCTTGCTACAACGGAACCCCAGAATATCCCAAATATATTGTCCTTTGCCATCCTTCAGAGGTTTAATGGTGCTCACATGATGCAGCTGAAGGGTTAATCCTGCTCCTAAAACAAATTGTTAATTTGGTCCTGAGTGAGTAAATCAGAAATAGGCTAACTGAGATCCACATAATGAAGCCATACTGGTGTGTTTATATTGTCATTCGTTGATAATAGTATTTGTTGCTAATGCAAATTTCTTGTTAAATACAAATATGATTACTCCAGTGTTTTTTGCAATTTTCAAGATCTGCCTTATTTTTCTGCCAAAGCTATTTCCCATTATCACATTTCCAAAATGTAACAGAAAATGGTTTGTATTTGTTCTTATGGGAAATGGATTACGATGTATTATCTTGGGACAACGTCTGTTAGCATGTTGCCGCCAGACTTGATGAGCTTGATGGAAATATTGAAAGGCCTCACTAGAGTTGCAAAGCATTTACTCATCTTGAGCAGTCTCTAACACAGCTGTGATTTCAACATTAGCCTTCATCGATGTCCAGTCATACATGACATCTTTTTCATAACATTTAGTTTTTCTGCTCAATTCTAATTTTGTTTAAACATTTTAATACAATGCAAAAGCTTGGTTAAAACTGGACTGGAACATGGACAGTTTTGAGAGCCTAACAAAGGGTAAAACCAAAAACAGAAAGATTAAAACATGTTGTTCATAATATTTCCTCTCAGCAAAAAGCCCATCTGACAAATGTTGGTTTAAACTAATGAGCTATGCAATATAAATATTATTAATAGAGCCATTAAATAACAATGTATTTAATTTATCGAATAATCAATCTCATGAAGTGGCTAAAGTCTATCACTCTCCTGACCTCTCTTAGTACTTCTTCTTCTACAGTTTCTCTCGATCTATTCAGCTAATTACTGGTGCCGTGTCCATCTATACTTCACTATATCTAGCCTGCTGCATCCCACCAAGCGTCATTGCAATGCCTAACAAAGAATGGAGCAATGGATGCAGGATAACTAAACAATGAAATCAGATTATAGACATCAGCACAGCTACAAAATGATCCACTTTATCTCCATAAGCCATACTGTACGTTGACTCCTTGTGCTATTGCAAATACATACAGTAGAGCACCCTTAAAGGTAACAACTTTGTGTGTGTTTTGAGTGTAGTCTTATTACTAACAGTAAATGCTATGGCACATGATCAGAGTACATCTATATATGTATAATACAGCTCAATTGTCTCATAGACGTTTTAGTACCGTTTAGTAAAGTTAACCACTGTAATATTATCATTTTCTTTTTAGGAAGCACACTCCAAGTTACGCTGAGTTTCCACACTATTGTCTTTGGGTTTAGTGCCACATAGATAGTAGATGGATTTACAAACAGACCATGGTTTACAGTGGTTGTATTGTGGACGTTTTGAGGATAGCATCTGAATTCATTGTTTACAAAGAGTTTATCAGTTAATTAGCTCATCTCTCCTCCTGCGTGCTTCTGCACCAGAAGATGTGAATTATATTCTGGTCTGTTGTATTCCAGTATATTCTTCAAAGACAAGGAGTAGACAATTGGAACAAATTGCTTTGTTGAGATGCCACTGTAGAAGGAACACAGACACACACCAATTTAAATTGAAGTATTTAGGCAGGTTTAGCTCACTGCCACTTTCTGATATCTGTAGGATTATTCACTATTTATTTCCAGTTACATCTGTGGCTGCCATTAGTTTTTCATTTTTCACTTTCATTTTCAGTAAGGTGCCATAAGAAATATGTAGTGTTATGTCATTGAGCCCAGTGCACTTTCACGTTTGTGTGTCGACTTGCCTTTGCATCTCTACATTGTGATGGCATGTGCAATGTTATAAACACAACACATACAACAGGATACATACAGATACGCTATAAAGCTATTTCTGTCTATCTCCATATGTCAGCCCTGTCCCTTTTCCTCTCTAGCTCGTGTCTCTCTTGTTGTGCAGTCAGGTTGATTGCATTGGCTTTGGCTCCAATTAAAGCCACTGCTGACAGCAAAAGAGAACTGCCGCTACTACAGTGTCTCCAGTACACTCCAGAAACTTCTCTTTCTTTGTCAGCCTCATTCTCCTCTTTCTGCCTTTCACACTTGCTCACTATATCTCTGTTTCTCATCTATTTCTCTATAGGCCAATAAGATAGCTTACTGTAGCTACTGTAGCTAATAGAAAGTTAGCAGTCAAGCTACTGCCCTTTAGAGTAGACTTCAGTTCACTTTAAACGTGTTTGAATTATTTGTTCAAGTCAAACAAGTCATGATTAGTCAGGTTTATTTATATACAGTAGCCATTATCACATGATGGTCTCAATGGACTTTACAAGCCCAAATTTCACAAGGAAACAAATGACACCCCTGTCAACCATTCTTCCAAATGGGAACTGTGGGTAAATAAACCTTGGGAAGGGACCACAGAGGGAGAAATCCAACCCTTCCAGGACGGTTAGGATGCAATACCATAGCCGAATGAGCAAGAACATGGGCAATTACACTGAATAATATGTATCTCATTGACAAACTTGAACACATACATTGTATGAATTAAGATGTACTATTGATGCCACATAAGGATGTTAACAGGAAGAGTCATGGTCTCACTATCCCCTGTGTCTGCAAACATGCACACCACATCTATCACAGTGGCCAGAGATATGGTGCGGACAGAGGTCATTGTTGTCCATATGTGTCCAGGTTCATGGCAGTATCCTCCTCTATAAAATATAGCTGGACTGTTCTCAAAGTAAATAGAAGTGTTCAACAAACAATTCCAAGGCATGCCTGTGATCACTATATTATAATGTATATCATATAATGATATGATCCTGTTGTTAGGATTAGCTCTTATAACGTTTAACCCTTATGTTGTTGTGTTGTGGGTCAAATTGACCCATGTTAGAGAATAGCATTGAAATGCTGTTTAACGTGTCGGATGAGCCTTCATCTTATTCTGTAGATAGTGGTAATGTACAAAAGCATTTTTAAAACATGTAAAAGGAGTAAGAGTTACGATACGCACTAGGGTACATACATACAGTAGGATGTGCTGGGTCAATTTGACCTGGTAGCTGAAGTGAATATGGTTTGTAAAAATAAACTAACTCATTCCTTACTCCCTTTCATCTCGCTCTCCCTCGCTCTCCCTCACACAACACCTTTAAAACCCAAAAACTATATCTTTGAAATATTAGGTTTCTGGCAATAGTTGTTCCTTATTTGCAGAAACATTATTTTCTCTGTGGGGAAGGATCAAATATTATTCAAGGGAGTCGTACCCAACCTACCTGTACACTCCATACAGCAGAACTGTTTGTACTCGCTTGCAACTCTGATCATGAGGAGGACTCTTCTAATTAAGAGGAAGCTACCGAGACAAGTCCCAGGTGACATGAAATGGTCAAACATGACAGCTATCAGGGAGTGCTTGTCACTAATGTTAAATCATTGGCCTAATGGTACTATGGATAAAAGACTGGTTCCTTTCAGAGAGTGCTGTCCCTTCCAACAGACATTCCAAGCAAGCCAGCAAAATATGGCACCCCAATATGATGCCCAATCAACCTGGAACATGCAGATGGACACAGAGAAACCACATGGAGGTTTCCCAGAGAAGAACCATGGAATGCGAGAGGTATTGTACATGGGTTATTACAACATCATGTGACAATTTATTTACCTCCTGTAAGCTTGGACAGGAGCTCTTCAAGAGGAAACTAGAGAACGGCTGGTGAAGCAAAACAAAGCCCCTCCCATCTCCATGTTTGCCTTCACAGACACCAATTGTATCAACTCACCAAGAACATTCAAGAATGTAGTTCTGATGAGCACTGAGTCTGTCATCATTTTTAAACTGCAACATAAAAATGTTGTTGATAACAAGATAAAATATGTGAAAATATTAAACAAATTCAGCAAAGATAAAAAATAACAGTATGTCCATAGCATACAATAATTTCAAAATGTGTGATTTGTTATGAAAATTAGAAAAATTGACAGTTTGTGTAGTTTAATAAAACAATTATAAATAAAGATGTTTCTTTTTTTTATTATTACAGTATATAGTGACTTGATGGCCAAAGGTAAAATGCTTTTTGGGGGGTATTGATGTTTTTGGAGCAAGTTATAAAGCACTAGGTCAATATGACCCAGAAGAGTGGCAATGGGGTGGTTCAGAATAGGCCACAACCTCGTCAGAACAACTGCCAAAAAATGTGTAAAAATAAATAATTGGAATATTGTTCTGAAGTCTTTTATTCTTTCTTTTCTTTCTTTTCACTCCATCTCTAGACAGTATTGACAACCCTCTCACTTGACTTTGTGTCACTGAAACCGTTTTATATGAACAGGACTTGGGTCGGACAGCTAGCCCTCTACTGCTGTGCAGCCATTTCATTAAACCTCACATACCTTAGGCGTCCTGAAATTAAATGTAGTATTATTATTACTATAAATATTATTATTATTACTATTATGATGTAGGGTAACAGCTGAGTATAGTATTTGACAGGTAGGCCATCCGAACACCAGGGGAGATACTGAATGTATTTAGTGTTACCCTTACTCTTATTGCTCTAGACTGGCTGAAGCCTGGTAAACACTGTGATCTTTGGCAGTACCACACCAAAGATGACCATTGGTCATGCCTCCAAAACGGTGTTCCTACGTGCACAGAGAGAGCAGTTGTCACAGTCCTGCGACCAAAGATAACCTGGGGCAAAATTATGACTGCTGCTAAGACCATAGCAACATGCAGCATGAAATGACACACCCATCACCACCCAAAATGGACATCAAACAGGCTGGACAAAACATTTGGGATTCCTTGGATGGATACCATGGATGGATGGATGGATGGATGGATGGATGAATGATGTTGTATTCTTGTACAATATTGACTTGCTTGTAACCTACTGTATAATTCAGTAGGTGTTGCATTTGTATGTACATTCATACATACTCACGTGCATTCAGTTCATACCTGTTTAATAGCTCCACGTTGCAGTGTGGCTTGCCAAAAGCGTGTGATTGTTGACATCTGTGAATACTGGTGTCTGGTGTGGATGTGAACAACTATCATTGTAAACGACTACCAACGTAGAAAGCTATCAATTATAGTCAGACAATCTGTTCTCTGCTGCTGCTGCTGCTGCTGCTGTTGCTGAACAGGGCATGTGTTGCCTGTAATGCTGTGCAGCCCAGTTTTAATACACACGTCTCCTTATGTAGGGTAACGACTGAGTATAGTATGGTGACAGGTGACATACCTGTCACCATACTATACATACAGCCGACAACCTGGTTACCTACATGTATTCAGAGTAGGGCCACTTCACCGTAATCTAAAAAATGTATAGTGTGGGACTACAGACGCCACATATTGTACTGTATAAGTAGCATTTTGTCTACTATTACGTTTTTATAACTCATAGAATCTCAATAACATCACCCACTTTTGAAACAGCTGGTAATGTAGTTTTTGCACTATGTGGGTGATACTTTAGAGACCAAAACAACCCCTTACAAACAAAATGAAATAAATTTGTTGTTTTATGTAAACCTTCTCCACTCCAACCAGCCATCTGTTCGTTGTAGTATAATTAGACTCTAATTGACTAGTCGTATTAGGGGCTTACAGTACATTGTAAAATACATTGTAGTGACTTTCACACACAAGGATTCCTGCAACCAGACAAAATGGTCAGGCTGAGTCAGGCTGCTGCAGTCATTTATCACTCCTCTCTTGCACATGCTGGACTGGATGTAACATCTGCCAAGAAAATGCTGGGTGTCATACACTCTTCACTCACCACAGCCTATAACCCCAGAGACACTACTAACACAACCCCTGATATAAAAGATGCTGACTTTAGCTGGTATATACTGCAGTGTAGACATTATCCAATGTGTTCATTCCGTTCCTGGAGATCTGTCAATTTGTCCGTACATGTAAGTGCTTAACAATTACAACTACTTAGATGTTTCCATAAAAAAAATACTAGAACAAAAAGTGCCTATTAAAAACGTTTTTAATGTGATGATTGCACACAGATGATATTTACTGACTGACTGATTTACTAAACCAAAACTAAACTCTTAAACTACCACAACTGCCTTTCCTCTTCACAGTTCTCAGCTATAGTGCCACCTGGTGTACATTATAAGTAATGTTTCCTGAGGTCAATTAAAAAAGGCTTGTTCTAATTTTAGAACATCTCACGTGTGTCAGTATTAACACATTTTCTATTATGCAAAAACACCTGAGAACAGTCTATACATCCCTAGAGGCGTACAGCCATGTTGTTGCTGAGACACACAGCCTGTAGTAAATGGTGTGTGTCTTAACCGTTAAACCCTGTCCTGCATGGGAAATATGCCAGGGTGGGTCTCACAACATGTTCATCAGCAGCCATGTAGAAAATGCATGGGCACCCAAGTAAGCGACTTACATTTCTTACAAATAGATTTCAGACTCGACATAAATGTGTTGGGGAATTCAATGTATATACAGTAATGCATTACATTTGTTTGAATGACTGAATTCCCTGCGTTAGGGCTCAACACACTCTTTTAAAAAGACAAGAGCGATGGGCCTGTAAATAAAGATTAATATATATCCAAGAATGTTGGGGAAAAAAAACTAAAGATGAGTGACAATGTTGAGCTTCCTGAGACACCTGAGCTACTGCAGTGTAGTGATTGGCCCTAATATGTCGACACAGGACCATCACCAATTACACTAGACCTCATAATTTGTACGTTTATCCTTGATAAAATATTGCCTTCACTGAGATTATAGTCTGGAAAGCCATCTTGCATTCATTCACAGTCAAAATTAACCAGAGGTCTGCACCCAGTAGGAGGAAAGGACTGCCAACAAAGGAGGCAATGACTGTGAAGTATAACTTTGAGTTTGGTGACGCCAAGCTAGTTAAGTTCATTGTCAGTAAAATATACTAAAATGCATCAGTGAAAGCACAGTGTGTTTGCTGCTGTATGTATGCTGCACGGAGGGCCCTGTCAGCCCAGCAGGAGTCCAAGGTGACTATTTGCATTGTGTCACATAAGCAGCATCAGGCCAACATGCTTGGCCCAGTCTGCAGCTGACATTAAAGTCAGAGGGAAGGTCAAAGATGATTCAGCAATTTACTCACAAACATGAAAAAGTGCAAGGACAAACATTAGCCATTTCTTAACCTTAGAGGTTCATTGTTTTCTTAACTACTTTGAGGGTCTGAAGCCATTTACTGTTACAAGTTAATGAAGCAACTGATCAAATATTACCCTAATTTAAAATAATATAATCAAGAGAGCGAGATTATTGATATATCTAAGTAATATGAAGCTCCTTGTATGTAGTGTTTGTGAGAAAGGTAAAATATATAAAATAAAGAAGACACCAGCTCATTGCAATAGAGAGATATGATTTTATTTAGAAGAGAAGATAAACAATCATATAGCTACAGCTATGCTACTCTATGAAACACATCCCCTTTAAATCCCTCCATCTAGATTGAACAGTTCAACACTTCAAGCAAATAGCCATAGAGGTGGAGCCATGGCTCAAGGAGACGGGGTTACTTGTCTAGGGGCAGGGCTACAGAGTACAGTTGGCCTCCGGAAAGAGACGGCATTTAGCTACTGTCAGGTAGGTCTCCACCTGGGTACAAAGTAATAATCACAATGAAATGTATAGATATTACAATTTGTATTTTCTTTCTTTTAGGAAACTAAAAGCAAACAAGAGGGAAAATACAATAATAATAATAATAATAATAATAATAATAATGATAATAATGAGATCCCCACCTTGTGCATGTCTTTTTTGAAACAGGACAGAAGCTTATAGCTTCTACGTTGGTAATCCTGTTCTCCTCCGAGACTGTGATAAAATGACCCAGGAGATATGTGGCTGCTGTCCAACTCTGGTAAAGTCTCTCCGGCTTCCTGGGTCACCTGTAAACATACCACATGGATGGAAGAATGGGTGGGTGGGTGGATGGATGGATTGATTGATTGATGAATTGGTTGGTGGGTCTATGGGTGGATGGATGGATGGATGGATGGATGGATGGATGGATGGATGGATTGATTGGTGGGTTTGTCTATGGGTGGGTGGGTGGACGGATAGTTGGATGGGTGGGTGGATAGATACAATGGATGGGTGGATGGATGGGTGGGTGAGTCTATTTGGATAGATGGATGGATGGATGTGGATGGATGCAAAGATGGATGGGTGGATGTGGATGGATGGATAGATGGGTGGATGGGTGATCATGGTTATACCGCAATCAGCAGCTCAATTCCTGTCTTCAGTTCAGTGATTTTCGGGGTGATCTGATACCTAAGGGCGGGTCCGGCAGCCATAGCACGGTTGGGGAATTCCCAAAACTCGATCAGACGATAGCAGATCGTCAGCAGTTTCATGACCTGGACGCGACAAAACAACAATACAAGCTGCTTCAAAGAGACTAGACCCGAGTAACAGGACAACAGATGGCATCCAGTCTTTAACAGAAAATAATCAGACAATAGATAAAAGCAGATAAAAAGAAATCATATAAAAAAACAAGGACACCAGTTTCAACACCTAGGTTATATTAAATGTTTATGCAGTAGATGATCCTCATCCCTGTAGTTCGTAAAAGTGTAGAAGATGTGTATTTACAGAACTGAGTTGCGTTGCATGCTTATCGATGGGGCTGATGATGTCATCCGAGTTACAAAAATCCTGCATTTTATTCATCTGCCGTTGTTCCTCAATCTGGAGGGAGCTTTGCTACAAACACAGACCGCACACACAGACACAGATGAAACGTGTTTGATTAAAATGTTTGTTAATCTTACAAATGATAGTGTAAGATTTTGTTTGGGTAAATGTGTGTATGTTTGTGTGCGTGCGTGCGTGTGTGTGTGTGCGTTACTCACAAAGTCGTTGAATATCCTCTCGGCCAGTAGATGAAGGTTTGTGACTCTGTTCACGGCGATGGAGAAGAGGCGTTTGCTGTCGGCCAGAGACTGACCGCTACAACCGCACAGCACACTGACGACAAGCACTGACAGCAATGCACAACCTGCACACACACACACTAATGTTGCACCAGAAATAGGGACACATTGTGCGTCTAAAGTGCACTACACACGCATACTCTGAAGCCAACATATACGAATAGACACTGTACACGCACACACACACCATACACACTAGACACACATGACCACGCCGTACATACACAAAGACCAAGAAACCAACGCTACACATACATATGCACACACACAATAGGTACACACAGTTTTGTGTGTGTACCCCCACATTATGCTGTGTTGATGAGGGCTCAACGACCCTTGACCCCTGTGTTACCTCTATCCATGGCTGGTGGATGTTCTAAAGTCAAAGTTGATTGCTACAGATGCTGTCCTATGTGTTGTCTATGATTGCAGTGTCTCACTGATACCAGCTCTCAGTTTTATAGCACAAAATATAATGATTAAATTCATCGCCATATAAAGGTAGCATACGTGGCAAAACACAACACCTGATTTTAGTTGTTTTTGTGGCAATGTTGTGATCCATGAATACAAATGTGTTACTGATCTCTGTTCTGTCGTGGATGGGTCATGCTCAATCTATTCATCTCTTCCCTGGTGTGGAAACTGTCCTAGATACACATGGAGTAGGCTGATATACACAGCAGGTTCATGAAGGATTCAGCACTTTTGACACTGAACAAGCAGCAAAGTGACATGAGTCACAACAAACATTTAGCAGCCATTTTATGCTTCCAAAATGCTAAAACCAGAAAAAAAAACTGAATTCATCCAATCTGGTAAAGTGAAATGTAATCAGAAATTAGAATATACAGTACACTTATCAAAATATAATCAAATATACTGTACCATTAATTAACATCAACCTTATAAATGCATGCACGTGAAGTTGCTACACAGATTCCTAATGCAGGTTTTTCTCCCATTTATATACAACATAATTTTACTCATGTTGTGACTTTAAAACAGTTTATCCATAATTTCATCTTTATGTATTTTTTATATTTTACTTTTTATTATATGTATTTTAATTATTGCGCTACTGTTATTTTTACTAGAGTGTGCACTACAACCAAGCATTTAATTGTGTTATATGACATCTCAATAATTAACTGTTGTGCGTAAACCGGACAATATATACAGTCCCTTCCCTTCCCCAACATACACAATAGGACATGCATACGTTGTCATGTTCTTCTTTTGTGTCATATATTTCATGAGCGTTTGTTATTGTTTCTCTTGCAATATGTAGATTTATGGAAATAAAATAGTGACAAATGTCCTCAGTGTAAATTGACATGTTGTATTATGTGACTTCAATACAACTTAACATTGCTTTAATTTTTAGTTAAAAATGTAGTTTTTTTCTTAGTTTTTTTTCTTAGTTTTTATTTATTTATTATTTTTTGTTGCAATTTGACAAATTGAAAATAAAATAATGTAATAATGTTTCTGTTGCTTAATTTGGTTAATTTCATTATTATAAAAGCTTTATTATTTGGTAGGTATTAAATCTCACAAATTGAGATAGAAAAGACCTGGTTGATATTTAAGTTTAGAAATTCAGGTCGTAATATTCACCATCTGGGTATCACAGGACGAGCAATGGATTATTGATACACTACTGTATACTGATACACTGTAACCACAGGTTCTACTCTTAGGTTAATGTCAAGTTCACATCGTCCTGTGACACCCAGATGGTCAATGTTAAAAGCAGAGTTTCTCTATGAATTTCTCTACATGAATTTCTGAAGCTGAATTTGTATGATTCATTCACTTAATTACTTGAATATTACAGAATAATAAAGATTGTATTTTTTACAACCAAATTCAGAAACAGACAAATTAATGAATCTTAAATGCTGTTTCTATTTAGATTTTTTCAAGATTCAAGCCAGAATTATATTTTTCATGTAACTAAACAAGTGTTATGTTCAGTGATTGGTTTTCATAGATATTTATTTATTTGCACAAAATTATTACAGTACAGTAATTCTTATACATAGGCCAATACATTATGTATTGTAATATTGAGAAATGTTATATAGGAGCTTTTAAAATATTCAACCTAATTATAAAATATTACATTTCACACTACCAAAAAATAAAAAAGTGTTCTGCCTGGTGCAATCTCATACCGAGGCACCATGGGACAAAGGCAGGACATTTTGTGACTTCACTACTCTATTGACGCCTGGACGCAAGGATGAATAAGCAACATATTTCCATTCAGATGGCATAAGCCACGTTAACAAATCATCAAATCATTCAGCAGAGGTCAGTGATTTTTAAACAAAATCCTGTTTATAGCAGTGGCAGTAATGGCTGATTACCTAATTTTAGTAGAGTACTCATACATACAAAATATGGGGCCGTATTCTAGAGCTGATGCCCTCAATCTTTGAAAAACTAAAAGAAGAACATACAATTATTTAAACACAATTGAAAAATATATATGCATTATATTTTATAAAAGATTATACAGATAGATATACAATACATTTTCTTAAACATAGCCTACACAATTTGATCATCTCGTGACTCCTGAAGCAATGACGCATATCGCGAGCTATCTCTTTGACAGCCACATGGTCTTGTAATGAATATGTGCAATAGCGCCAGCAGAGGGCAGCACAGGGTTACAGAGTGTCAGGAGAGCTAGCAAGAGAGAGACACTAGAATGTATGTGTATCTGTCTGGGGACGTGGTGGATATGTCCTAGTCCAGCAGCTGCTGGGATATAAGAGAAGACATCCTCTGCTTATACTGAACTAAAATTAGAACTATCTCCTGCCCTCTCTCTCTCTCTCTCTCTCTCTCTCTCTCTCTCTCTCTCTCTCTGTGTGTGTATGTGTATGCACGCACAACGCGCGTGTTCGTGATAGATTTGACATTTCTCTCTCAGGTCAGCTGGGGATTAGATCACATATACACATCTAGATAAAATGATGGGGAGTTTGTGGGGAGAGGGAGTTGAACTTCGAACTTTAATGTGAAATTATAGAGCAAGTGTCTCTCAAGGCTCAGGCAGATAGCTCTATTAGTGTAGAATTCTGAACATAACACATTGTATGTGCCAAATGTGTGGGAAAATATCTCATTGTCTGAACATATAGTAAATAACAAATTGTGTTTAGTATAATGTACAACCACTAAACACTGCATGGTCCTGTACAAAATGAACAGAAAATGTAAAACGTTGTTTGTTTGAGAAGCACTGCAGCACTCTAGCAACGGAACACCATGATTACAATTCTGGATGTCTTTCTAAATACTTTATTTTTAAAATACACTGTTTGACAAATGATGTGAATATCTCCTTCAGTTCCGCTAGCTGTCCATTCTGTGTGCACGCTGAAAAATAACCAGGGCCCTGGCATTTACACAGCCCTGGCTCTGTAAATGTGAACAAAGTGGTACAGACACACAACAATATCCCAGCCTTGGCAATGCATGTCCAATGTGGGGGCGGAGCTTATGAGGGAGCACTGAAAGAAGGGGTGTATTTGTTTTGATGTTGAGTATCTTTTTCCAGCATTGCTTAGTCTACCTTTTATTTCTAATACAACACACATCAAGTATAGGCCTACTATACATAGTTGTCATGTTAACCTGGATTAATTAAGAAACAAACAGTGGGCTGAACTACTTGAAAGCAGAATTTCATCAGTAGTTGTGTTAGCCTTTTAAACTTTAATAAATCACTTCCTCAATTTAAAGGAGAACATACAAATACATCTGAGACACTAAAGCCATTAACTAAATGTGCCACAAAACCTCTTCCATTGAGAAAAAAAATTAAAAGAAAGAAATATATCCCAACATACAAAATGTGTGAATTCACAATAAAAAACAAAGACTGAACCAATAAATAAAGACTTCTAAAGCAAAGGATATGTGCCAAATGATGTGTTTAGAGCTATGGTATCTTTCCCCAGCCTCTGTTTCCACTGTTTTCCACTTGTTTAGAGCTGACTGTAAAATCAAGTGTACAAGAAAATAATCTCACCTAGAGAATTGTTTTATAAACAAGTTTAACTGATGCTATGATAACACAACATTATAATTTTGGTAACACAATTTGTTAAATGTACTACTCATTTATTACTCAATGGTTACACCATATTGGTTTAATTATATCTAAGTGTTATTACATCTAAATGTTTTATACATAGTTCATTAAATTTTGTTCCAAATTGTTTTCTAAATAAGAATAAAATATAATAATAATGTACCAAAATGTTACTGTTATTACTCACAATATGGTGCTAAATTAAATTCAGTACAATGTTTTAAATAATGTTATAACAAACCATTATATTTCATTATACAGTTCAGTATAGCTAATATAATCTGAATCAATGTAAATTGCTTTATTATTACATACCTTTCATTAAGACTACTTACTACATAGTAGTCTTGAAGTTCAGATAAATCTCTATGTAGAAAAAAAAGATTAACGCTAAATGCTACATAGTCAATTTATCTTAATTGTCATTTCTGTTTAACAGAATCACCTTCTAGTAATGTTCTGTACCTCAGTGCATGCTGGCTGCCACTATACTGTAGGAGCAACATCCCAGGGTTCACAGTAGTCACTGACATGTTTGACAAACAGAACTGGTCCTGTAATGGAAGACCCCTGGCCTTGAACCAGATATTTCTACAGTAGGTAGAGTACTGTGGACAGTGGTAGGGACACAAGCCATGCGCTCTGCATGTTAGACAGCTTTAAGGAAGTGGCTCTTTAAAAGGGGGCCGCTGACAAAGGTTAGCTCACACTCCCTAAGAGGGCAACCCTACAGAACCTTCCAGAGGCACAGCCGAGGTCAGACCATGGACTCCCTCAGGTCTTTATCTGGGAGCAACAAGGGGAAGGTGGGGGGGGAGTGCAGAAGCACTTCGTTCTGAAGCTTTACTCTGGTGTGTGAAGAGCACGGAGGGTTTGCTGTGCTGTGTGGAGTGTGTGTGTTGGTGGTGTGGTGCAGGACGAAGCCTTTTCTCCGGAGATGTTTCCGGTAAGATCTCTGTATCACGGTCGCAGCCATTTCCTCCTGCTTTCTCCTCAGTGTTGTGCTGATTGGCTCATATGACACCTACACCCAAATCATTATTCATTATTAGTATTGCTATTATAAATAAAACCGTCAAGACAACGTATTAGTGTGGAGCTTCCAAACTAAATATAAATAATAAAGAGTAGTATAGGAATTAATAAGGATCACAGTGGAAATTAATATCATACCTTAGATGGGTTGTTGGCCATGAATTTCTCCTCCATACTAGCTTTCAGAGAATCTATGCCTCCTGAATCACCCAAGACCTATTCAAGACAACATTACTTGTATCTTCACATAAGATGCGATAAGATATTTTAAATTAAGTGCACAGTTACTCAAATTAAGTCACTATATAAGCCATTTATTTTAGAAACAAGTCCAACTAGATTTTAAAACTAAAACCAAAATGATCACACTAAGTTTTGCAGCAAATAGGTTTTCTGAGGTGTCTTTAATTATTTAAACAGTACACTTCCCTGTACTGTGATTTTGACTTCTGGCATCAATTTGTTATTGATAGCATAGCTGCAGCAATTAGCTGAGGGCGAGACTTAGTTTCAAAAAGGATGTTTTGTTAGCCAGTTGTAAATTCTGGAAGGCTCCGTTATCCAATCATATTTCCAATGCATTGGCCTCACTTCCTTCTAGATCAAATATCAAATGTATCCATGGGCTCTTAGCTTGTGTTTCTTCACACTATTGCTGTATTCAGAGATGTACAGTATACTGTAACCATATTAAGTGACTGAGTACCTCAGTAGTGAGTGCCAGTAGTATGTCCAGACAGTGGATCTTGTCTCCAGGGACCAGAGGCAGATCCATATGAATCAGTTTGATGGTGTTGGGTTTAGGAATCTTCAGAGGATCTGCCAGAGTGTCGCAGAAGTCTGACAGCATGCTGCAAAACAGAATAAAGATGTCACTGAATTTCTGCTAAATGTGACTAGTGGAACATTTCTCTTCAACCAGATATGACCCTGTAAGTGCACTTGTTGAAGGACAGCCACTGATCACAGTATATTTCACAAGACACAAAATCCAACCATTTCTATAATAGTGTTAAAATAAAGAATCAATAAATATATAAAGCCAAGTATAAATATTGTTATTATCTGTAAAGGTCTTGCCTGTATGATATGAACTGTGAGGCATCTGGGTCAAACTTCTCCCAGGTTTCATAGAACATCTCAAAGTCATCTTCACACAGTGGATCGGCGCTCTCCTCCGTGGCCACGTTGAAGTTCTCCAGGATGATGGCTATGTACATGTTGACCACCACCAGAAAAGACATGATGATGTAACTACAGAAGAAGACTATGCCCACCCCGGGGCTCCCACAGTTACCCCTGACCTCTGAGCCCGGGTTCTCCACATATGGGTCACAGTCAGGTGGCCCGCTGTTTAAAATGGGGTTGAGGAGGCCGTCCCATCCGGCGGAGGTGGTGATCATGAACAAGCAGATGATGCTGTTTCCAAACGTCTCAAAATTGAACATGTCGTCGATCATGCCTTCCTTTTTCACATAGGCAAAGTTGGACATGCCGAAGATGGAGAAAATAAACATGATGAGGAAGAGAAGGAGGCCGATGTTGAAAAGAGCAGGAAGTGACATCATCAGGGCAAACAGCAGCGTTCGGATGCCCTTGGCCCCGCGGATGAGGCGGAGAACGCGTCCAATACGAGCCAGTCGGATCACACGGAACAGAGTGGGCGAGACAAAATATTTCTCTATGATGTCGGCGAGAACTAGGCCTGCAGAGAGGGAAATAACAACTGCAATGACAACAGCATTGCTAATAATGAATTATAATACAATCCTATAGAGCACCCACCAACAACGGACAAGATGACCACAATGAAGTCAAAAATGTTCCACCCCACAGCAAAGAAGTGCTGTCTCAGAGCAATGAGCTTTAGACTGCACTCGCTAGTGAAAACCACAATGAAGATGAAGTTGACCCAGTAAAGAATGAACTCCTTCTCCTCGCTCTGCTCATCTGTTTCCACCATCATGGTGATCATGTTGAGGCAGATCAGCACCATGATGAAGATGTCAAAGAACTGTGTGGTCACCAGGTCAAACACAAGGCCCTGGAACCTATTCTGTTGACAGAAAAACACATGGAGATCACAAAGCTAGACATCAGTCTAGCCCAAGTCTAAAAATAACCTAAAAATTACTTCTACACAAAGACAAACAAATTAGTTAACTTAGCAGCCCAGTCTCATGAGATCGACGTCAAATGGTGACGCTTACACAAAAGGGTTAGGTCACAATAAGACAAATAAACATTTTGTAAAATGTTGGATGATTTTCTAGCTAAAACTGTCGTCTGTACTAGGTACATTTAATTGTAAACTGAAACGTCAAAATGCGACGAATAATTGCAAGAGTAGACCGGCCTATATATAGTTTCATTTGAATGGTGACTAAAATCTATGGTTGAAGACGTTTAGAAATATTTGAAAACTTACCCAAACGGGCATTTTCCCAATGTAATCGCACTTGCCATTGGGTTGGTAGGTGTAGCGGTGTCATCGAGATTTGGAAAAATTGCCTAATACAGGAGCAGGCGCTATTGCGATCGGGATTGCCCAAATGGGGCCCGGGGGTCCGAAATGGGTGGTCTCTGTAATGACTCACAACGGCCAAAGGGGGGCTCCACCAGCTACCACCAGTTCACCCAAGCCTGCTCTACAAGAAATAGGAACCAACTTAGATGTCAGATTTGAGGAGTGGGAGAGACCTCTGAAATACCCGTTACCCAATCTGGGAGACTTGAATTGAAAATTTGCCCAAATGGAATAGCATTTTATTCAACTTCCATCTGTCCGAGTTTTGCAAGGGTCCCGACAACAGGGTGAGGTCAGATAGAGTAGAGGGGCGCAGGGGAAAGGAAAAAGACCCCTGTCCGTCAGTTACAACTCGGCAGTCACTAGCAGGTCTTATATCTGCAGTCACATGGTTCTGTGACATTCGTAGGCGGAGCTGTGCCCAAAAGACTATTTGCCCAAATCAGGGGCTTTAAGATAACTCAGTGCCATAGGAAATAGGTAACCCTAGAATTTTTTTATTTTAGAGCATTTTTTAGACAGGGTTTTCAAATCAACACCACATGTTCATCCCCACGTCCCGATAAGACCACAAAATTCTCACGGTCCTAGAGTATTCCCAAAAGAATATGGCTCCCAGAGGCCCCTGAAAGGTGACAGGGGCCTAACATTTAAATGGGTTGCTTGGCTTGACGCCCTGTAGCTGCTGTTCATTTGGCGACGTTTACAACTTTCAATCCCTGAGAAAAGCCTTTGCCCAACTGAGGTGCTTTTACATTGACCAAAAATGCCCGATCCAGAACACAACTCCTAGCGATTCGGAACCGTAGGTCACGGGGGGCACAATCCTCCAGATTTCAGTCCAGAGCGTGCCCAGGAACGACATATCTGAGTTTGGAAAGGATCAGACTGCCGGAAATAAAAACAGTTAGGGTTAAGGTTGAACCTCCAAAATCGAATGAAACGGCTCTCTAAGTGGTCCACAAAGAAACATTTTTGAAAAATGTATTTAAGAGAGCCGTGCTTCGGGGGGTGCGTACGGGGGGGCCCCGAGAACCGGCTCACCGATTTTGGGGCCTCTTCGCTGTTCGGGGGGCCCGGGAGGCCCCTCCCCGAAACAAAGTCTGTTATAATGGGGTGCTATTTGAATTGGGAATGGATTGCCCGATTGAAATGCTTTTACATTGTCCCCGCCAACATTTCGGGGGTCTTCCTGAAGCTGCGGGGGACACTGAAACGTAACGGGGCATACGTCTCGACGTCCTGTTTCAGGAAAGTGGCGTCTCAAACTTCTGACTTGCCCACTAGGAAAGAAATCCGGAGCAGAGCACTCGAAGAAGCAGTCGGCACGTCTCTCCTCAGGGCTTTTCCAGTGACCGCCCTGAACGCGCGGTCACGGGAAGTGACCCGTTGCCATATGCAAGAATGTGGGTGCCTAATTCAAAAAGCACTGTGAGAACTGACAGAACTGAAAAAACCCGAATTGGGCAACCCTAGATTTTTTTCTTTTTAGGCCTGTTAAATGGGTTGCTTTTTTAGTAGGGTCTCCAAATTACCACCAAATGTTTATCCCCACATCCCCATGTAACCACGTGCATTTGCACGTTCCCAGAGTTTTCCTGGGGCCAGGCAAGTGAACATGAATTGGTTTACCCAAATGTAATTGTGCTCTAATGGTCAAGAATATTGCCCAATTCAGGTGCACCAGCCTAATGATGTGGACTGTCTATGGTGTAAGTTTGGAGCAGATCGCTCAAAGTTGTGTATTGACAAAATGTTCAACCTAAGTCTCAAGTCTTGAGGCAAAAATGCATTTTGTCCAATCTTCACCAAACGTGCACTAGTTATTGGCAATGACTAGGAGGTCCATTTATTAAAGTTGCATTGTACTTTGAAGTTTCTAGCCTGAGATTAACAGAATTTTACCAGCCCAATGAAGTGGACCTGAATTGGGCTACCCATTTCAGGTCCCCTCCATTCAGTGGTCGCAGGAGATGTTTTTAAGGTGGGGGGGACGAAAGTGTGACGAAAAACATCTAAAATTTTAAGATTGTACAACTATGCTTTTAGTTATTAAAACCAAATAAAATACTGGAGTGAAATCTGTCCCACCCAGGAATTTAACCCCGCTCTCCCGCGTGAAGGACAAGGACATTACAAGTTCGCCACCAGAAAGTTTCTATAAATAGCCCATCGAATGTGTTTAAGTATTTGAGAGTAATATTTATGTAATTTATGGTTGTAGCGCAATTGTCTTGGCATCGTTATGGTTATGACAGACTAGACTACTACACTGGACAACATGCCAGCATGATCACTGGTCAACAACACATTATATATCTCCCTATTAAAACAAGAAGCAAACCGCTCTGAAATATTCCTCTTCAAAGAACGGTCAATGTCCAAACATGTTATGCACAGGGGAATTGTTAAGCTTTTAGGGGAATTGCCGAAATGGTGCACGTTTCCATATTTAACGACGATCAATGAGATCATGTTGAATTTAGACAAAATTATAAGCCAAATCTATCTAAACCGAAATATCCAGAAAGTAAGAATAGCTGAAATATGGTATATGACACATACAGTCGTGGAAAAAATTAAAAGATCACTACATTCTTTAAAATGTCATATTATAATGTAATATATCAGAGAAAATTCTGCAGCGGTCTCGTAATGTTTTCCGCGGTTTAATGTGTGTGCAGTCAGTTGCTGTAGTGACACTACAAAACCCAAAAGTGAGCTGTGTAGCATCATACAGAAAATGCCTAATAACAGTGGTGTGAATGAATATACGCTGTTGAGGACTGCGGACAGCATGTTGTTGATGGCTAAGTGAAATACTAGATCTATCACAAATCTCTCACTGGAACGTATCAGTATCCAAAAAATCGACTGTGGACTCTGATATGTTGCAGCAGGATAGCATCAGTGTGCTTAGCCTTGCTTTCTAACGACTGAGTCAGCGGCAGAGACCCAATAAACTATCTTAGTAAAATGTATCGGCGGGATCATTTATCTTTTGGCTCAGTCATGAGTGATATTAGAGTAGACTAGCCACAGTGTCTGCCTAATGTAAAGTTATATGTAGTAGTGGTCTGAAGTTATGCATCTATGCTGCTTATGTTACCTATTTCAAAACACTGACTCAGCAAGTGTCAATAGCAAAGATGTGGTTTGGGGTGGTTTGATATATGGATTAGGATCAACATTAGTAGCATCAGAATTAGCATGTTTAACAGAATCAGGTAAATTGGCTGCCTCAAAGCATAGCAGTTCACTCACAAGTGGTCGTGGAATAGGTTTCTGTGGCTTCTTGGAGCCCAGTTTTTTCATTGCATTGTAGTATTTCTTCTGTTCCTCTGTCATGAAGATGTCTTTTCCTCCCAGGTAGAATGACAACAACATACAGTCACTTGAGATATTCCCCACATTAACCAGGCTACACATTTCACCTTGCACAGTAAGTGAGTAAACAACAAACAACCTTCTTCTAGCACAAAAAATGTCACTAGGAGAAGACACTTATCTTGGATTTCTGCTGATTGAAGTTATCAATGATGACTCCAATGAAGAGGTTGAGAGTAAAGAAAGAGCCAAATATGATGAAGATGACAAAGTAGATATACATGTATAGGTTGGCTTCATACTCTGGCTGCTGTTCAATCTGCACAAACAAATATACTGTATGCATTACCACACCACATCACATCACTGCAGAAGATCTTGAGTTGATATTGAATGTAATATTTTCTATAAAAGTTTTAGATAGTAACTGACGTTTGTTGAATCTACAGCTCCATACATGATATCCATCCAGCCTTTGAATGTGGCCTGGGGACACAAATTACACAACAGACAACAGTAATTAACTTCCATCCATCATTTCTCAAGAATGCCATAATAGGCTACAGGTGTACGTGTGTGTGTACCTACCACCTGCAGGAGAGCAAGGTAGCCCATGCCTACACTGTCAAAGGTGACCTTGGCGTTCCTCCAGCGGACCTCCAAATGGTCCTGTGACAGCAGGAGACATTCGGTCTTGTTGTGCACCTCGTCGGGAAGGAACATGGCCGAGGCGGTAGAGTTGTAGCAGTGGTAGAACTTTCCAGCAAACAGATTGACTCCCATTATGCTGAAGATCAGCCAGAATATCAAACACACCAGAAGGACGTTGAAGATGGAGGGGATGGCTCCGACCAGAGCATTGACCACCACCTGTGAGAGAGAGAGAGAGAGAGAGAGAGAGAGAGAGAGAGAGAGAGAGAAAGAGAGAGAGATAGAGAGAGAGAATGAGCACACACACACACGCACACTCAAACAAAGGAGTGGTTTGGAGAATATTTGCTACTGATGTACAAACAATGATATTACATTATTACTGTCCAGATTGATAGATATATATTGATGATGTTTTGTTTAATGCTTTTACAACATTGTAACGTGAACTTTCCAATAGAGTCTAACTTCAGCATGCACGCTCAGGCAGACATGCACTGTCAGGCATCTGACAAATAAAAAAAAAACATAGTGTTGGTGGCATGGAAACGGATGTAAGCATTCTCTCTAGCAGTGTACCAGCTAGCAAGCCCTGCTAATATAATATAGAATATTCGAGAGTTATAAACGTAAAACATTTATTTTGATAAATAACGGCAATATTATGCTTTGGAAACACTGTATCGATCAAAAAGTATTGCTAATAGATCGTATTTTAGCTGTGTACAATTGCCGTAGTGAAACGATTGAAACTTATGAAGAGAGTATAATTAAATTGAATTGATAGACAGAGAGAGAGAGAGAGAGAGAGAGAGAGAGAGAGAGAGCTAGCATGGTGGCAGAAATGTGATCCAAACTAATAGTGATATGATGCCACATGTCTGTCTGCTGCCTGTCTTACCCTCATGCCTTCAAAGCGAGACAGGGCCCTCAGAGGTCTCAGCGCTCTCAAGGTCCGCAACGACTTGATGGCTCCCAGCTCAGAGTATCCCAGGATGTTAGCTGTCAACGACACTAGAGACACCTGCGAATGAAACACCACCTTCCATTGTTCCTCAAAAAAGCACTTCTGACGTGTCTGCAAAGTTGATCAGCTTCCCCACTGGTCGAATGTATTCTTAAGTATGTTGACATTAAACATCTAATTGTTGTCATTTGAATATCCATTTTCTTAAAAACATTTAAATATATTTGATATGGCGTTGTGTTGATTAAAGTGACATATATGACTTTCTGCCACTAGATGTCATACTAAGCACACCAGGATATCAGATCAAAACAATGCTTTGTAGGCCACACACACACACACACACACACACACACACACACACACACACACACACACACGCACACACAAATACACAAATGCACTAACATGGCCAGCCCGGCTATGAAAATAAATAACAGAGGAGCTCAGATTACAACACAATTATTACTATTTATTATATTATTTTATTTATTTACAATTGATGAAGGGTATATTCTGCTAAAGCACAGAATCTGTGTTGTTGTATTTCTCTGTTAAACTGAACATTTATGAGCACATAAATTTCCCCTGTGGGATAATAAAGTTGACATTGTCCTTGATATTGAACACACACACACAGGCTGCATCCGAATACCCGTACTTGTCGACTATATAGTAGACAAAAAGCAGTACGTCACAATTAGTAGTATGTCCGAATACTCAGTAAGCAGTTAGTAGTAGTCGATTAGTGTACTCCCTCTGTAGTGTACAAACGTTCCACACTACGCTATCCCATAAGTCAGTTCGGCACTATAGCTGAGAAATAGCGGTAAATAAAAGATAACATGACGGGAGCAAGCAGCGAAGGTGCAGCAATGTACAAATGTAAGTATCATAATCATACTATCACTCCAAAGTAAAGACAATTTAATATGAGTAGATATAAAGT